>CAIGRR010295394.1:0-12059 GCA_903798365.1 Fraxinus sp. 1973-6204 | reverse complement strand
CGCATGACCTAGTTCAGGTCGACCTGACGGGTTGACAAGACATGAGCACTAGGCCACAATATGCTCCCCCTATAAAAGGGCCCAGGATCCCAATAGGGGGGATATAAAAAAAATCTCTAAGAAGAAACACGAGAACAACTCATTGTAACCCTTAGAATACTCCCTACAATTATGGAAATCTCTTTTGTCTATTCTTTTTATGCAACCATTTCGTATCTTAAGTTGGTTTTAATCTTGTCCATGCAATTTTGAACGTCAACAAATTTGATTGGACTTGGTTGGTTGGTTTAATTAATTTGCTAATTTTTTTAGAAAATTTTTAAATAATTTACTTAATTCAATATAAAAAATCTTAAAAATTATTTAGATTCGATTTTTATTCGGTTCTTGGTCTAGAACCGAGAACCGACCCAAACCCATCGATTTTCAATTCAGATACTCGTTCAGGTATTTAACTTATAAAGAACCGCTCGATTATGTTCGAATCAATTCGGTTCGATCTGGGAGTTTTGTCCAGCCCTAGGTGCTTACATTGTAGTGAAGGCTGAAAGTGGTGGTGTTTTCTGACGGTCTGGGTGGGTAGGTTGATTGGAGAAGAAATTTTTTTTTTTTTTCTTTTTATACTTTTGTATTGCATTTAGATTTTTCTTTTTTACTTAAAGATAAAAGTTTACAAAAAAAGGGGACTTTAGTTTACTATTTCTTAGGGATAAAAACTAATGAAAATTGTTTTTTAAAAGGAAGGAAATGTATTTCACGCACAAAACTAATCGTACTTTTGGACAAAATCCATCCAAAAGAACTCATTATGCCAATAATGCTAAAGGTTGGGACTATTTGCGTAACTCTTCAAAGGTTTGAACTAAAAACGAAGATCAACAAAGATTTGAGGTAATATGCGTCAATTTCCCAGAAACAAAAGGTACACATCCCGTCCAAAAAGGGTTTCTGCGGATACAACGTAAAAAGTTTACATACATAAGAGCAGGCAAAAGAAATTTGAGTGATTTTTAGGCATATAAGAATGAAGGTAAACGAAGTGGAAACGAGAGGCGAATTGGTGACTCCAGGGGAAGTTCTAGGAAAAGCAGCGGAGTTGAAAGTAGGAAAAGGTGCTTATGTTTCACCCCATAATAATACCGTGTATGCCTCTCTGACTGGATTCCGAACCCTTACCTATCCTCCCCCTGAATCTCCTGACCTGGTAATCATTCTGTAATCACATGTTCGATTTTCATTTTTTTTTCAATTTTCATTTTTTTTTATATTTGTAATATGAAGTGATAGTGTCGGAATTTGTAATTTTCTGTTACGTGAGTTTGAATTCAAATTCTGGGCAACCCATGAATAGCGCCATGTAAATGTTTTGGGGCTGATAGTGGATTTTATATTTGAGTTTTTGCTTGTAATAAGAGGATTTTGATTTTTTTTTTTTGGGTTATTACTTATTTGTTAGAGGCCAACAGTGGATGTGATTGGTCATAAGGCCCATGGTGCTGTTCCCGAGATTGGTGCTACTGTCATTGCAAGAGTAATGTTCTTTTTATTGCTAGTACTTTTCCTTGTTAAATTTATACATGTTAATCTCGATTTTGAATTTTCTGGCAACTGTGCATATTAACATTCTCGAATTGCTTTGATGGAGTTTAGCTGCTTCGTCTTAGATAAAAATAGGTTGCCGCTAGATAATATTAATGAGGATTTGCGGGGTTAATTACTTTGTGGGTTATTGGGTTGGTGGATAAATTGGATTATGGCTAAATTTTAAATCTTTAGATGTAATATGTCTGTCGAATCTTAAATTTAGTTAATATTGTCTAAGGAAATGTGTGCCAAGTAACCAGTATAAGATTTGGCTTCAAATTAATAGATAGGAAATTGGAATCATATGATTTACCTCAATAAGAAATCATATGCTAATTATAACTTGAATTTTGCAAAATCATGAGTACTTTCAATACCAATGATTCTAGTATCTGGGAATATACCTTCGAGTTTGGATTCTTTCTTCAAGCATAGGTCAGTCGTTCAGGTGTATGTTATTCTTTAATTTATTATATAGGAAATATAAATTTAAAGGGAATGGGGGAGTTGGCATGGAAGAATTGGCCATTTCAGTTATTATTATTATTATTTTTTTTTAATTCTTGCATAAAAAAATTGATGTCCATGTGAAAACTATTGTAACATTTTGGAGCAAACTTTTCCTTCTAATAACAGATTATACACTTTTAATAGCCACCCTCATCTTTTACAGTATTTTATTGATTTTGACAGGTTACTAAAGTGACGGCTAGAATGGCTTCAGCAGATATAATGTGTGTAGGTCCCAAGTCTGTACGAGAAAAATTCACTGGAATTATAAGGTATGAAGAATATTTTAAGCTGATGGTTGACAATTGTCAATTGCTTAAGGTGCTTTTTTATATATGTAATGTCAAAAAAGCATTCTTTGTATTTCAACCTCATTTTCAGTGATTCAACCTTCTCCCTATCCATTGAGTCAAGTACAGAAATGAAAAGGGATAAGAGAAAAGTCTTATATATCTTATTGTTTTTATGTGATGTAATTTTATACTGTACTTCTAAGTCTGAGATAAGGGTTTGACCTCTTTCCAAAATTTGTCTTCTGGTTAGGCACTTGATGTTAAGTTTTCCTGCAGAATCATTGTTTATATGAGAGCTAGATACCATAGCTTGCAAGTTTTGACACCTGAATCTTTTTATGGCCTTTGAGAGATGTTAATGGAACTAGATTTTATAATACTTGTCTTCATTACGTGATAAGATTTCACAAAAGGATGAAGTGTTGGATTGAATAGATTAGCAAAAAATGATTCATGTAGCTGACCACTAGCTTAGCAGGAATGGTTCTTAGTTTTTTGTTGTAAATTTCTCTATCTTGTGTTTAGTCTTCAACAATCTGTATGCTGCATATGCTTCTTATTGGGATATCTTAAATAAGTTAAGGAATTGCTTATTATGCCTGTAGCCTCTGATTCAGAGAAGTCAACATCTTTATATAAGAAAATGTACGTTCAGTCTTATTCCTTCAATGGGTTCATTTAATGCGAAAATGACAATATCCAGCTTGCCATTTTTATGACAGATTTGATGTGATGATGGCCTCTTGTGTTATATATCTAAATAATGATGGGGCAAGTAATCGATGCTTCTCTTGCCTATTTCTCTGCTTCAAAATCATTCACAGAAGCAAAGTACTTCAAATCTCAATATCAACAGTTTACATCATGTTTTTCAATGATCCAAAATTTTAAAATGATGGCTCGATGCATGGAAACTTGATTGAATCTTCTATTTATGAGCTTGATCTGTCACTGAGAATTGATTTTGTCATATGTAACAGGCAACAAGATGTCCGAGCAACTGAGATTGACAAAGTAGATATGCACTCCTCCTTCCACCCGGGTGACATTGTTAGAGCTTTAGTTGTATCCTTCATGCTAATAAGATATAAATGTTTCTCATATAACACTTTCTGGCAAAAAGATGTATGTCTCTAGGAAATGCCGGGTAAAGTTGCCTTTATATTGTTTCACTAACAAACATTAGTTATTGACAAAGCTTTGATCTGATAGAACTTTTCATGAACTTCTATTGCTTTTTTGCGTTCTTTTTTTTTTTTGGTCTCAAGAGTTGTCTCTACCTAGAATGTTTTGATTGGATGAAAAACTTTGATTAAATTGTTGAGTCTGAATTGTTAGCCTTAATTTGTTTCCTTGTAAAGCTATCCCTTGGAGATGCTAGGGCATATCATTTATCAACTGCAAAAAATGAGCTTGGTGTTGTATCTGCAGAAAGTGCAGCAGGTATTTTCCCTCATTTTTCATAATATAAAATTTGTTTCTTAAATAGCTACTTTTGAAATTGCCAGTTTTTCCTCTGTTTATGTTCTTCAATAAATTATTCATCTGTCGACAATCAATTCATATCCAGCTCGCTGTGCATAGATCATTCATCAGCTAGTTTTTCATGCCAATACAAATTCAATTATTTTGAAGTAAAAAGAGCTGATTGGATTTCCTTGGATGCGTCTGGGGCAGTATATTATTAGGAGGAATTGGAGAGAAGGTAGGGTAGGGGAATTTGTGCATGGAGAGAAATTATAATTTTTCTTTCTATGGTCGGTGACAAACATAAGAACCAACATAAAGTTTCTGTATGGCAGTTCATATCTGCTGGGAAATCTAAAAGAAAAGGTATAAAAGATCTCGTGACTTCCATTCATCAATACCTTAGTAGAATTTCTAACCAGTTAGCTTAATAAACAACCATTAGGATACCAATTCCAGTATATTTGACCATGAACATGGACTGTTGACCTCAATTTTTGCGCCAACAAAATTCCGACTACCTCCCTTCCACATAGGTATCACCTGCACATTGGAACATCATGTTAGAAGGCAAAGGCCGCCGACCGAGAAAAATGTCCGATGATAGTTTGTACTCCTACGATCAAGTCAACGGTCAGACTAGAGATAATACGAGTGCAAGAAAGTGAGAGGGAATTTGGCTAGGGTTCGAATACATACCTTGATTGTAAAATGGATCAAGTATATATAATGAAATGAAAATGGGCCAAGTAGGACTAATAGGTCGATTTTAAAGCCAAAGATAAGGTTGTTCGATTTAATAGGCCCAATTCAATTGAATAATCAATGTCGAGTTGATGTATGTGGGACGCTCTCCGTTATGCGCATGCCACGTAATTTATAGATATAACATGAACTATTGGTTATAATCTCATTCTGTCCCACATTTCTTTCGGAAATCCTCTTTGGCTGCATTTCTTCCTGTGATTCTGATACAGTTCTTTAGACATCTCTATGTAAAAAGCATATACTAATATAAATTATCGTGCTGATTATATTCTTCCATATGGAACTCAGATATGAGATTGATTCTTGTCAAGTTGAAATAAATTATCTGCAAACCTGGTTAATCCCTATATTTACAATCTAAGTGGTCATCTTTGTTTTCATTGACATTGATGTGTATGTGATATCTGCAGCAAATATGCAAGCTAATACTACAATTAGTTCGGTCTCATCATGGCAAATTCTTTCATGTATATGTTATCAATAAAAATGTGTAGAGGATTAGAAGCGAGCCTATGTATTATCGAACATTATAAAGAACCATATCACATGCGAACTTGAGACAAGGCTAGTAAGCACTAATAATGTGAAGTGAACATAAACGGCGAGCCAACATACTTTAATCAGCAGAAACTGTTATCCATAAATGAGAAACACGTGTACTAGTGAATAAAAACATGACAGGCTAACAAATTCAGTTGAAAATGAACTAATCAAAAGTTGCCATGTGTCCTTAACAGAAAAGACTCGATTGCCACCATGACCTCATCAGAAATCTATAAATAGAAATGGTTGAGAACTGGTAAAGAAATACAAATCTGAATATTTTTCTTTCGAAGTCATTTGTGTTCTTGCTCCTGCTTGAATATAGATCAGTGAGTTTAGGAAGAGAAAATTAGGCTAGGTGAGAAATTTGTTGATCACTTTTTCGAGGTAACAGCCTACGGCCCTACACNTAAAGAAATACAAATCTGAATATTTTTCTTTCGAAGTCATTTGTGTTCTTGCTCCTGCTTGAATATAGATCAGTGAGTTTAGGAAGAGAAAATTAGGCTAGGTGAGAAATTTGTTGATCACTTTTTCGAGGTAACAGCCTACGGCCCTACACCATCAGAAAGCCAACGGATGAAGAAGTTGCAAACACAAATTTGGGTAGGTTTTCAATAATTTACTACCTGTTGACGACATATTTTGGGAGAAAATCTTGAAAAACCTCTACACAAAAAGGTTATATGTACCTTTTGTTTGAAAGTGTGTATGTTTCTGAATGCGATTTATGGTATTTTAACCTTAACGAGACATTCTCTAATTTTGTGATTTTACGATGACGTTGTGTAGGTGCAACGATGGTTCCCGTAAGTTGGACAGAAATGCAGTGTCCTTTAACAGGTCAAATTGAGCGGAGAAAAGTTGCTAAAATTGGAGCTTGACTAATGAAAAGCTCTTGAAAAAACTGCTTTGTATGGTTGTAGTGTTGCTTTCACAAATTTTTAGAGGAGATTTTATGAACTTTTCATTGTTTTGATTGATATAACCATAAACCACTACTTTTTGACTGTTTTGAGATCTAATGTTAACTGTAAATGGTGAAATGGACTTTCCTTTTCCCTACACAGAAATAGAAAAGAAAATACAACTTTTTTGCTTCACTGGAAAATATCAAATCCTTAACATAGGAGATCTGAAAATAGCCAAGAACCCTCGAAGACTAACATAATCAACATTAAGTCAATAAATAAAAGCCTTATATGACACATTCGGTCTCAGAAATTTCTATATAGTTGTGTACAAAGATATATTTTCGAACCCCAGAACAGAAATTTCATAAAATATGGAATTATTAGACATAAAATATGAATGAAATTGTAAATACTGAAAACAGAGAAATAAAGAACAGGAAAAACAGAAAAAGAAAAATGAAAAACGAAAAGACAAAAAAAAAAAAACCCGGAGAGCAAAAATCTGAATATTGTAGGCAACGCAAATGTCATACTTCGTTGTAACAACGGATTTTTTTGGGAACCTACTCCTTAGAGATAGAAAATGTGATTTTACGATATATATATATATATATATAATTCTTTCTTCTTTCATAATCCGTTGTAACAACAGAATCTCGAACTCATTTTCAATCAAATATTTTTTGAATAAAAAAAATATTCTTTTTTCTTTCATAAAATTGGAAATCAAACGGAGCCTAAAATTTACTTCCAATAGAAAAGAAAAAAAAAAATCCTATTTTAAAAGGTTTTTAACCTAAAAGAAATAATTATTTTAACAAAAAATAAAAATAAAATCTTAAGCACTTCAATTTGATTTCAAAACTTGTTAAAATGTTGAAACTGTGTGGTTCAAAAATCAGACATTGAAACAATTCTAATCTAAAGGAGAAAGGGACAAAAGAAGGTCCCAATAAAATCCAATCCAATCCAAAACCAAAACAAAATCAGAGTTTGGATCACAAATATATATATTGAAAGTTTGAAGGTTCCATGCAAAATCCAACTTATTTGTGTGAAATCCGCTTCAAATGGCTGCTGCTGCTCTTTCACTTCTCCGCCTTCGACCTCCCTCAATATCCCATTCCACTAATACCCACCACTTTTTCCAAATTCCCCATCATATCCCAATTCTCCTTCGCTGCAAAACCCCCAAATTCAAGCTTTTAAAGAAAATATCATTTGCTCTTGCAGAATCATCAGATTCTCCAAATTCCCTTGATTCTGAAGTTCAGATTCTCCTCAAAGAACTCTCTGTATGCATCAAACTTTCATACCCATTTTTCTTCAACTCACGAGTTTCATTCTCTATCCGTTTTTGCTTGACACCCTTTTTTTTTTTTTGTGATGCAGGATGTTTTTGTTCTTCCGGCAGATTATTTTTCGCAGCTGCCTCGGGATCTTCGGTTAGATGTAAGTTTATTTTTCAGTACAATTACTAATTTGCAAGGTACAGTCGTGCTATGCTGTTCACTACTTCACAAACAAAGTTCATTGTGTTGCTGGTTCGGAATTTTTTGATGTTTGTGAGAGTTAAAGCAAATTTATCAAGTTACAGAATTGGTGGGTACATTATGAATCGGAGGTCTGTACAATCAGGCTGTGTACATTTTGTCCTTGAAGGTACTGGGAACGTGTGAAAGAATCGGAGGTCATAACTCTCTTTGGTTGCGTAAAATTCTGAATGAATTTAAATTAACAATCTCCTGGTACAATCATAGTTGTGACCATTTGTACAATTTGGAACAAAGACTGTATCTTACTTGGTGGATGATATTTGCATGTGTTAGTTAAGTTAATACTGTACAAAGGTGTAACTATTGAAGTACAAGGTACAATCTTTGCTTATCGTACTTTATGGCTCAAATCGTATCCCATGTTTTGGACTGTTGAAAATTTGTAATGAATTTTATATGATAAACCTCTAGAATACCTCTGGAATATGTCCACTGACTTGAAGACTACATTTCATTGGAGGGGAATAAATTTTTTTCCAACATATGTCCTGGAATCTTTATGCATTGCCAAAATCTCTGGTCAAGCTAAATGGAGAATTTAATATTACTTGAATGATGCAAATCTAGTGGGATGAAAATTGTGCAAAATTGTGCCTGAGCTTGTAATGCTGTTTTATTGGTGTTGCTGTATACATAATTTCTCCCTGGTGGGTAATTCTTATTTGAGAAAGTCTGACTGATGTTTTTTGAAAATGTCAAAGATGAATGATGCAGCTTTTGATCTTTCAAATGGACCAGTCAAAGATGAGGTGAGTTATTCACAATCAATTTATCTGAAAAAAGAAAGAGTCATACTCAATACGGTGTTAATTTAAAGAATGATGACAAAGAAAAATCTCAGAAGTAAATACTTGTGTGTAAGTATTAATCATCATCAGTAGGGTAGATTAATATATTATTGTGCTTCTTGATCTCAATGGGACTGTCATCTTCACAAGTCTTAATGTCAAATGTTGTTTTCTTCGTGATTATCTGTTCCTTCATATAAGTTTCTGTATTTGGATTGCAATTACCATGTTGATATTATCATTGTTGAGATGAAACATTCTACTATCAAAAGTAGCTTTTCTAATCAAGTGGGATTATGCCTTTTTAGTTGGAAAAAGGAATACTCTTAAGTTCATAATAAACATTTATCTAACGACATAGTGCTTCAGTACTTGCAATTCGTATAGTATAGTTTTGCTCCTTAACTTGGTAAGATTGACAGTACATAATAAACTAAAATTGTGTATTTTCTAATATATTCTTTCCCCAACCACTGTCCTTAAAGCTTTTAGAGGAAATAATGACGTTATTTTGTGAGCTCTAATGTTTGCAGACAATATCAATAAACCAGAATTTGAAAGTTGAAAGAAAGATAAGATTATTGTTCTACATTTTGTCAGAATTGAGAACTTTGGAGCTATGTTTCTGAGCGGACTAAAATAATTACTTCAATAACAGCAGCATTCCTTCCTGAGGTCCTGCTACATGCGATTTTGAATCAAGTCTCTCCATGGTCATATCAATTTTATGAAATTTAATATCTGAGGGGTGAGGTCCACTTATCAGCTTTCTTTCCACCTTTTTGACACTTTTTGCAGTTGCTTGTCCTTATCTGCCATCTTCTTATTGTCTGCCATTTTGTTTGATTGTCACCTCCAACTGCGTCATTTGTTGTTGTAATTTGTTCTGCAAATCCTTTATTCAACTCTTCTTTTGGCTATATTCTTCGAACTTTTCCTCTCTTCCTTCTTGTAAGTCTCAATCCAAACATGCATGGCCCGCATTTCCTAATTCTTTCCCATATATACAATTTTTTAAATACTGGAAATCCAATCTCTAGACTTCCAGTAACCAAAAATATAAATTGGATCCAATTTCTTATGTATTCCATTTAACTCTTTCCCATAGAATATTCACTCCAGCACAGGATAGAGAAATTTAATTTGTCCAAACTGATATTTTCAGTGTGGTGAAGAGTTGGGACAGACATTATTAAATATAAGTCGGGCATGGGAACGAGCAGATACAGCAACCTCTGCGACTCTAGTAAGCAAGCTCCCTTTGTTAGTTGGTACTCTGACGGACAGTAATAAATCAGGCAAGAATACAATCTCATAGTTTTGCTTAGTTTTTCTTTCCTATGCTGTCGACGCCAAGGTTCTTCTTGCTTTTGGGTTTGTGATTCAAATTCTTTTCCTGATTTTAGTTTTTATTGCTTGTTAGCTCTGGGCAAGCGCTTGATATCTGCTGGGAGGAGGTTCCAGTCAATGGGCCAATATGGTCGAGGCGAACTACAGATGGTATCATGCGAATGTTTCTCTTTCTTTAAATGTGATATTGTTTTCTACTTAAAATATTGAATAGCATATATCCACATTTGACAATTGCACCTAGTTTTCTATTTTTCTCATTCTTTTCTGCCTTTTGGATCAACTTGGATCACGATCGTTAGTAAATCCTGGAAGAAATCATAGGTCTGAATACACAGTTAAGAAGTTTAATTTTTTTTTTTATCTCCAAGGTTGTTATATACATGTAAGGGAAACCCCCACCCCCCCTTTTCTCTTATTTGACTATTTTTGAATCCTAATTGAATTATATATAGGACCAATACTGGGTGTGATCAAAATGGATGACAGCCATTTTTTTGTAAAGATGCAAAATGTTTTGATTTATTCTATCATAGCCATCTGTAAATCCATTATAACATGATTCTTACTGATTTCTGTGCCTCATATGCATATAGCTATATTAATGGTTTCTATGCGTCCTTGAACATATTGTTGGATAATTTTTAATCAGCATAGATTGCCAAAGTGATGATTAGAACTGGAAATCTTTTGTCTTCAAGTCCGGTATCTGAGACAGCTAATGAAGAAGCTAAGCCCGAAAGCAGGATGCTGAAGGTACGTTATTTGGAAGTAAGATTTTCTTATATGTATACTGAGAACAATTTCATATTGTAGTTTTCTGTGTGTAGTTTGGAGAGCTACAAGTTGAACTAACTCCAGAAAAAGCATACATTGGGGCTGTTATTGGCTTTGTTTTTGGGTAATTGCTCCATTTAGGGGTGCATCTTCCTTACCTTTTATTATCTGAAACAAGGTTTACGACACATTTATGTTTTGAACCCAAAATATAGGATCCTTTCATGGCAATTAAGCCAAGGCGTTCAAAGTATACCAGAGAGCTCACTGCAGTATGCCAATGACAATGCTTTGCTTCTTGCCAAGGTGCCTGAAGTCAATGCTGTTTCGATTCATATTTGTTTATTACCGTTAGGGATACTTACTTAATTTCATCTACTGCAGTCACTGCGAGGGGCTTTACTTGCAATTTGTTATACATCAACAATCTTGTCCGGTTTTGCAACAGTTGGGCTTGTCTTATATGGAGGACAACTGAAGTCAAAAGGAAAAATGAGGTTGTAGATTTTGTACACTCTCTCTCTCTCCACCTAATTATTTACATTAAAAGTTGACTTAAATTGTGTAACATAATGATCGACAAACTGTCAATGGCCCTGCAGGGACATTAGATCAAATTCATCTCACAGAAACTTGAATACTATTCTCATAGACGTAATGCAGTTAATCAAGGTTGAATGAATTTTGAAAATCTGGCTTAACTGCTAGCGTTTTCGGCCTAAGCACCTTAATAAGTAGCATCAGCGTAACACGTAATTTAATCTGATAAAATTGTGGTATTTGGTTTTTATAAAGCCATTACACTCAAACTCTGTTGTGCTTCATTTTTTTCTCCTGTGGATTTAGCGATAATGTGTTAACTTATGCATCAGATTCTCGACCACTCACTTTGATCGTCATCTCAGCCATTCTTTTTCCTGAACTATCTGTAGGAATTTGGGAGAGTAATTTGGTTCAACTGGAAGGTTTCTTGAAGCATCGAGTTTTGACAGGCTTTATAATAGGACGTCTTTTTGTGCTGAAACTCTCAAGCTTGGATGTATAAATTTGAATACTCGGCCAGTAGTTGTGAATTTAGGGACACTCCCCCTCCCTCTAACTCCCCAGCTGCATTTTCTCTTTTTCCCTTCCCTTGTGGGACACGGTTCTTGTAGCATGTGTGGCAAAAATAAGGCAGCTTCATCTCAATGTTCTATGGTTGTAAGCCCTCCATTAGTTACATGAATCAGCTTGACTTTGTCTTCATTCATAAAAAGAGCAGCAATATCCCTTTACTGCATTTTCTCTATTCAGCATAATTCAATCAGTACGGGAATAAAAATGAGGAAAAACTAATGATATAATGGGCATGAAATTACGCAATACAGACACAGAGAGAGAGAGAGAGAGAGAGAGAGAGAGAGAGAGGTGTGCCTCATTTGAAGATAAGCTAAGCACTGATCCATGTGGTATTGGGGTCCATTGCATTCAAATGATTAAAATAGGTTATAATTTTAACCGATTGAATTC
>CAIGRR010295380.1:0-14344 GCA_903798365.1 Fraxinus sp. 1973-6204 | reverse complement strand
AAAATTGAAAACAGAAAACGGCTTGAAAACGAGAAAGAGAACAGGGCCATAATTTTTAAGAAACCGTTTCCATCATTTTAGAAAGCACTGCAATTCTTTTATAAAGAAAAGTGGGAAGTACCAAAATGGATGTTGAAATTTGGAATGAACTAGGGGTGGGAAACGGGACGGGTCGGACCGTTTTTTAGGGGTGTCCAAAAGTCCCGAATCGAACCGGAGTCGAACCCGAACTCGAACCCGAACCGAATCGAGCGGTTCTTCATAAGTTAAATACCCGAACGGACACCCGAATCGAGAACCGATAAGTTTGGGTTGAGTCTAGACCAAGAACCGAATAGTCGAATAAGAACCGAAACTAAATAATTTTTTTTATTTTTTTATTGAATTAATTAAATTATTTTATTTTTTCTAAATAAATTAACAAATTAATTAAATAAATCAGAGTATTTCATAATTTTAATTTTAAAGCTCAAATCATTTTAAAACTCATTAACTCATTTTAAAGACAAGAAACAGTTGAGTTTGAGATCAATTTGCAGTTTTTGTAAAAATTATGATTGTAGAGTTTTTTACCATGACAAGTTAAGCAATTGATGATTAAATCAAATAGTTGGTAAGTATTACAAATACTTCAAAATATTTTATTTTTATAACTTTTAATTTATATTTCATTTTCTTTATGCAGGCATGCTACTTGAAGCAAATGAATTATTGATATAGATTACCGACATTTTAATATTAATATCTACTTTTTAATATTTGTATGCATTGAATTAATGTTATTCAACAGTTAGTTATTTATATATTTTTGAATTGAGCTACGTTAATTTGTAAAAGTTACGAATAAAATGTTATTAGTTATATTTATGTAGTGTTGCTGTAAATGTTAAAAAATTTAATTATGATACGGAACCGAACTCGAACAGTTCCATAATTATATTTGGATCTGACGGTTCCATTTATTAAATACCTGAAAATTTTGGAGTCGAACCGAACCGATCCACGGACAGTCCTACCTTTTTTTACCAAAACCCGACCCAACCCAAATTTAGTGATTTTGGGCTATTTTCTAAACCAAACCGACCCGCTCATTAACAAGAACCGAGTCAATTCCGATCGGGTCAGCAAGTTTTTTTCCTTTTTTTGATTAGTTTCAAACGGCCAAATGAATCTTTATTTGCTTGAAATAAAATCAGAAAAAGTTTAATATTTTTTTCTTCCTATTGATATTAGTTTATCATTTTCATAAATCATGATATCGTAAAAAGTATAACCGAAACAAGATAATTTAATCAAATTAAAAACGTACAAATTAAACTAAACAAAATCAAAATAGCCATCAAGCATGAAAATAAAATTTAANAATATTTTTTTCTTCCTATTGATATTAGTTTATCATTTTCATAAATCATGATATCGTAAAAAATTTAATAGGAGCAAGATAATTGAATTAAAAACATACCAATTAAACTAAACAAAATCAAAATAGCAATCAAGCATGAAAAGAAAATTTAAATATTACAGTTATCTAACAATTAAAAATATGACAGTAATTCAAATTCAATAAATAATAAATAAGAAATGAACTAATCACATTGATTTAGCCTAGCAGTATGCTTTTGGATGCAAGGAATGGAAATGAGGAAGTTGGTGTCCTTGGTAATTTAACGAATAATGGAGAAGCGAAGAATGATTATTCTATGCAGTCACTGGTCCCGACTGATTTTTTAACTTCGGACTGAAGTGCAAAACACCCAGTTTCTGAAGAGATGGCTCCTCTGCCTGTAAATTCTGAATCTTTGAAACAAAAATCTGCTGAAGAAACTAGCTGTGCTGGTGATGGTGTTATAGAATCAGAACCTGTTTATGCGGCGGAATGGTAGGTGAACTGACTCATGATGGAAAAATGAGTGAAAATCAAGATAAACCTGAGCAAGAATCCATGCCTGTAGCCTGTAGGTCAGGAATGTTTGAATGAAACTTCTGATGTTGTTGAGAACAGATGTACAAGTGATGAAGTTAGCACATTAAAGTCTGTTGGCATAGATTCGGGTGTGGAACTGATTCACGATGGTGATATTGTAGCATTAGAAAAGTCTCTTGCATTAGTTTTGAGCCTTTGCAAGATGAAGCCGATGACAAGCTCGCAAAACAGAAGGATGGTAATTCATCTGTGTTTATATCAGGTGCTTCAAGTAGTCCAACTGAGAGTCTCGAAGGGAAATTGGGAATCAGGTATTTTCTATTGTTACTGTATATAAATATAATAGAACAACCAAATGGAAATTCAAGATAATAATGGACCGACAAAATGTAAAATGTGAGGAGTCTCTGGAGTCACAAAATGTGAGTCTACTTTTACAAAGATGTGCCAAAGCCTTAGAAGAATCTTCAGCTATTGATTTTGATATATGAAATTACTTGGAGTACATTGTTTCTGCATTTATCTCATATTGTCTGGGTAAGACCAAAACTGCAGCAGAATTGTGGAAAAAATTGAAAGCCTATATCTAACTAAAACACTACCAAATAAGTGTTAATATGGAAAAAAATTAAATAGGGTTATGGCTAAAAAGTGATATTTCTGTGAGAAAATAGGACACTATGAAAGATTGTAATAAAAGATATGAAAGACTCAAAAGGTTGAGGGTGGAGCAGTAATAGCTAGTGAAGAATCTGCAGCAACAAATGGACAAGTCTATGTGACTAGCTATTTGACAAATAAAGAAGAGTGAATTCTTAACTCAGAGTGTGTTTTTTTTGTACGTCTCCTTGTAAAAAATGATTTTCTGAATTCTTAGAAATAAAGGATGGTCAAGTAACTACGAGAAATGATTTTTCTTGCGAAATTTAAATATGTGGAATATGGGGATCTAACATAATCTGATTTTTGAAAAAATTAGATATATACCAGATTTAGGAACAAACCTCATTTTTCTAGGGATTCTAGATGATGATGGTTTTAAAATAATCGTTAAAAATAGAATTATTAAAATTCTAAATAGTTTTGCAGAACAAAGGATATTTGTGTTAAAAGGCTACATCCTTGGTATATGATTCACTTGCTGCTGCATTATGACAAAAATGATAAATCTGAAATTTGACATTAAAGACTAGGTCATGTGAGTGATAAAAGTCTGCAACATTTGAAAAAATAAATAAATAAATAATGATTTTTAAGATTAGAGAAAATTGAAAAATTGTCATTTTGTGAACAATTTATATTGGGAAAACAGAATAGGCTGCCTTTTACTTCTTGAATTCTTAAATCTATATCTGATTTTGATTACTTGCATGTTGTGTTTAAATATTCTGGTTTAATTATTTTTCCTTATAATATACTTCTCTAGAAAAAAATTGGATTATTTGTCAAAGAACAAATCAGATAATTTTTTTAATTTTAAAAATTAGAAAACTCTCATTGAAAATCAAGTGAATAAAAACTAGAAAATTCTTAAAATAAATAATGGTCTTGAATTCTGTAATGAATAAATTCATAATTTTTGTAAGAAAATTATATTCTCAGACATAGAACTGTGACATATATACCTTGTAGAAATAATAAGCAGGACCTTATCATAAAAAGACTAGATGTATGTTAATTAGCTCTCGTCTTTCAAAATTATTTTGGAGTGAACTGTATAAACTGCGCTCAATTTAATAAATAAATTTCCTATTAAATCTCTAGATTATAAAACTCATGCTCATGTTCAGAGTAGTCATCCCGTTGACTATTCCAAATTTAGTGTAGAAAGACTCGTCAAGTAAGCTATTATCAATTGACCTTGGATTGTTTCGTTGGAAAGGAAGCTTCTACCTTTCTCTGAAATGCACTACTGGTACATCTGTGTGTGACAATCACGTCAACTACTAAGGGAAACCAGTTGTTTACATGTTATTGCTGGCAATGTCTGAAGAAGGGGAACTGATTCTAAGTGTTTGAAGCTGGCAACAATGTATGGTGACTCAAATTACTATTAACTTGAAGGACAATATAGAGACTAGAATCCTGAATTATTAGAGTGTGTGACTTTATATGATGGCCTGTAAAATGAATGAATGTTACAAAACCAAGATTCAGCCATCTCCTACTAAGTTTATCTTAGTGTAAGTAGCAATTGAGAATTGAGAATGTTGGCAAACAGAGGTAACCTTGACTTCTTGATATTGACATGGACGACCAAGATGTTCCGATCTAGGAGATCATGTTGCAGATGAAGAGTGGAGATAATTTAAGACAGGGTCTTGAATCTATTCGGAAATTAGAGGTGACAAAGAAAATGGAGTGGTTTGTTATCTCTCAATGTCATTTTGTTTGGCTTAAATATTAGGCTATGATGAGTTGTTTATCTTGTGAAACCTGACAGGTGACAGTATTTGCATTCTTATTAGATTCGTAGGTTCGGAGGTACGTGAATTTTCTGCATTTGTTTCCTGTTATGCCATTCCTTACTTTTTATTCTCCGTGCATGCTAAATTAGTTCGACACTCGGTTTCAGACATCAAATTCGTTATTACGGTAGAAATCAGGTTGCTTTGTGTAATTGGATAACCAGAACCCAAAACTCGAAACTGTCTTTGATGGTTGTTGATGCATTGCTCTGTTGGCACATTAGATAAGCAATTGTTGACCTTTAGATCCGTGAAATCTAGCTGTTATTAGATTTCAGTTCTTCTGTATGTTATATGCACACTCGGACACCGGGGGCTACGATCGTGTCTCCGATGCTCAAGCTAGACACTAAAGTATATTGTGTGTGGGATAAACATAGAGAATAGAAATATGGGTGTCGAGTTTTAGATTACACTTACAAGTGTTACCAAGGGTTTCCTCCAAAAGAGAGGGCTGAATATTTATATGTGGAGAAGGCAAAAGAGATCCCACTTTGATATTTGACACGTGATTTCATCCTAATGGTTCAAAATGAGACCAAAAAAAAAAAGCAAGAAATTTGGGAGAAAGATTGCCACTCGTACCCTTACAAATCCTCGAAATTTTTTGCAAGAAAAAGATTCACACCATTTAAAATTTTGTCGTGGTAAAGTGTCAATGGACCAAGACACATTGATGACAATGCCACTTCTTTTTTTAATTTTTTTTTAATTTTTTCTTGTAAGCTGTAATTTTTTTTATATGTTAATACTTAGTTATTATTTATAATACGTATAAATTGCACAAATTTTAATTTTTTTTAAAAAAATTTAGATTGGTCAAGAATTTAATAAAAAAACCGAGCAGGCTCGGGCCGAGCTTAAATATTTTGGTTGAGCATTTGCTTGGCTCCACTCGGGTCAAAAAAAGTCCGACCACTCGACCGCTTCTTCACCACAATAGAGTATAGTACAGGATATTGCTAGAGGACAGTCCGAATTTATGGAGATGGTCAAGAATTTCCTCTTACAAGCTCTAGTTCAAAGATTTTGTGGAGCAGTCTGTAATAGAAATGCAACCCAAATTTATATAAGAGGGGGACAAATTCATCATTTTACATCAAAATTGACGAAAGGATGGACCTGTTTACATTTTTGAAAAGTTGGAAGATGTCAGATGCTAAAAATAGATTGAGTTAAATTAACAACAATTTGCAAATTTTGAGGACGAAAAGTGCAAATTTTGAGGAGAAGATATTGCCACATTTGTGGGGCCACCTATGTTTGACATGTCAAAGAGGATAGAATCACGTTATATGTACATTCTACTTGATATTAAATTTGACATTTTAACACGACATCATCTCTATTGATTTGTACAACAATCTTTAACATTACTGACCAGAATTTGAAATAATTAGTGTGTACCCATGTTCTGAAATTGTTAGAAGAAAAACTCGTAAACAATGCAAGTGTCAAGTAAGAACAAATGGATTGAAAGCAACATTCTGGGCAATAATTATTGGGTCAACAAGTTGACCCGTTTACTAGTAAAAGTCGTCGTTCTCTCTCCATTTGCTCTCATCTTTAATTCCTTCGGACACCAGATGAACCAATAGCTGGTCAATCTCAGAGATATCATGGGCCAGCAAACATGAAGCCTTCTAATCCCATATCAGAAAATTCTCTCATTCAGTGTTGTTTTTTCCCATTAAAAATCTCAACAGCAGCCATCTGAGAAATCACATCGAAATTCATCAGCCTTGGCAGAGAAATATGTGATTTGGGGTGTGCATTCAAATGTGGAGAAAAGAAGATTCAAGGCGAGAGTCAGCATCCAACAAGGCCTTCAATTTTATTAATCAAGAAATCCTCAGAAAAAGATTTTGTGAGTCCACCAGAAATTTTGGAATTTTCGATCCATAATTAAGTTTTCCTAAAAGGTTGTATAGAATTGTATAGATTAACTCGTTGGTAAATCAATGTACTTGTTTCTGATTTTCCCCACACAGTTAAAAATGTCTGAGACAATAGCTGACGGTCTCATTGTTAACATGGATAATATGCTTAATAACTTGTCTTCTACACCTTCAAAGCCCTCAATGTTTAGAGTTGGTGACAATTTACGTAGCATAAATCCAGAGGCTTATGATCCACAAATAATAGCCATTGGCCCATTTCACCACGGTAAACCTAACTTGCAGAAGATGGAACAACACAAAGTCAGGTATCTAAAGCTATTTCTTCAAAGAAGAAAAGAGTCAAGTGTAGAAAGATGTGTTAACACAATAAGACACTTGGAAGACAGGGCGCGGGAATGTTATGCTGAAGACATCCAACTTGATAAAGATAAGTTCGTGCAAATGTTGATTCTTGATGGTTGTTTTATCATCGAATTTCTTTATATGTTTCAACACAGAAAATATAGGGATGAGGATGACCCTATTTTCCAGTATGGACATATACAAAGTCAATTGTTTCATGATCTAATGGTATTTGAGAATCAGATTCCATTTTTCATCATTGATCATTTGTTCAAAACGATCAAGATCAATACTGAAGACAACGTCAATTCTCTAATATGGCCTTTACTGCAAAATGGCATTTTCCCAGTGCAAGATCTTCCAAAAGTTTCTGATGATGCTCACCATCTTCTTGGTATTGTACGTGACAACCAGTGTTCTTCCTTTGCAATGATATTGTCTCATAAGGGTTCTGGAAATCCAGATAAAATGGTAAATATAAATTCAGCTGTAGAGCTCAAAGAGGCAGGGATTTCGTTCAAAAAGTCGGAAGGTAATAGTTTTTTTGAAATTGAATTCAAAAATAAAGCAATGATCATTCCAGAATGGGAGATTTCTGATTCAACGGAATCGTTGTTCCGAAATCTGATTGCATATGAGTACTACCTCAGAGACATTCCTCAAAAATATGTGACAGACTATGTATTCTTCATGCATTGTCTCGTCCATTCTCCTGAAGATGCAAAATTGTTGCGCCGTAATGGAATCATTAGCAACTTTTTGGGGAGCGATGAAATGGTTTATAATTTAATCAACCAGCTAGGCAAGAATAGCATAATTTCTGATAAGTTTTCGTATATTAATATTTTCTACTTTGTGAACCATTATTGTGGCCACAAAAGGAATAGATGGATGGCAATATTAAAGCGAAGATATTTCAACAGTCCATGGGCACTCATTTCAGTCTTTGCTGCCATTGCCTTGCTTATTCTCACCATCATACAGGCTACGTTTGCTATTCTCTCATACTGTAAGTTACTCCCTAAGTATTGTATGTTTTAACTAAGTATTGCATATTTTAGCCTCCGTTTCACAAATTTATGATAAATGTCAAGTTGCAATTAATATTTGACTTTGACTTTTAATTTATAAACCAATTATGTATAAACCATGCTACATGTACACTCTTGTGAACATCTTCCCTTATACTCTACCACGTGGCACCATCATCCATTTTGATTTCCCCAACAATCTTTCTCTTTCCTGCCTAGATTATGCCACATAGGAGGAATGTAAGGCTAGATGTACAATCTAGCATAATTGTTTATAAATTGTATCTAGACGGAGGCTTAGTATAGAAAAACTCGTCATGTAAGCTATTAGAAACTGACCTTGGATTGTTTCATGAAAAAAGAAGATTCTACCTTCCTTTAAAATGCATTACTGATACTTTTGTTGTGTGACTGTGACGTGAACTACTAGGAGAAACTTATATTTGATTATCCAGTTGTTTAACTGCGTACATGTTATTTCAGGTCATGATCTCAAGGAAATTGGGAACTGATTTCAAGTGTTTGAAGTTGGCAACAATGTATAATAACTCAAATTTCTATTAACTTCAAGGATGATACAGAACCTAGAATCCTGAATTATTATAGTGTGTGAATTTATATGATGGCCTATACAATGAATGAATGTTACAAATTAAGATTCGGCTACCTCCTACTGAGTTTATTTAATGTAAGCAGTAATATTATACAAGGTTTCTCTTTAGTTGTCCTAAGCAGATCTTGAATGTTTGCCTTTATTCTTTCTTTGCTCTAAGTTTAATATATGCTTTCTAGGAAAGGTTAATGCGCGACAATGTCCACCGAGCTATTGAGCTTTAGACACAATAGTTCTATACAAGATAAGCGGTTGTTCGAGTTAAATCATCTGTTCACAAAAATTGAGTTTGCGTTCTAGGTTGTTTCATAAGATCCCAATCTACTTCATTGCATGAAGATAGATAAAAATTCAGAATGTTTCGAACAAAGGCAACCTTGACTTCTTCACGTTCACATAGAAGATTGGCAGATTGGCAAAAGATGGAGACCTTAAGGTATTGTGCCTATCTAGGAAATCATGTTGCAGTCGAAGAGTGATGCTAATTCAAGACTGGAGGTCTTGAATCTATTCAAAAATTAGAGACAAAGAAAATTGAGTGTTTTGTTCTCTCTCAATGTCATTTTACTTGGCTTAAATATTAAGCTATTATAATCATAATGAATGACATGCCATGCTCCTAATAACGTTGGTGGACCAGAGTGACGTGCACCGATGATAGATACCAACTAAAAGGGGAACCCACCAACAAGGCTACTCAATATGCAACTTTTAAAAATTATTTTTAATAAAATTTCGACATTATCTCCCATGTAATTTGGACTAACCAACCTGAAAACAAATATATACCACTCTTAACAACACTAGCATACCAATGTTCATGACACCCTTCAATAACCACAGAAGTACAACACGATATAGAGACAAGTCAAATTCTCAAACTTTTACAATGGAAATAACATGAACTGTACATGTGGGTGCAAAATACGTAGTGAGCCCATCTAACTATCTACAAGTGATGTATAATGATATCCAAAAAATGAACACGTGTCCCAAAATACTGACTACAAGCTCTATGAAATGAGTCATACTGGCTAACTTTGTCGGTGACCCAACTCCAAAATCAAGACTCAACTCCAAAAGATGTCCAAAAACTCAACTGCTACTTGATAAAGAAATTGTGGAAAAATATATGAGTTGATAGCTTAGAAAGTGGAGAAACTCAAAAATAATTATACTTTTTCATTTATACATTTTTACCAAATTCAAGTTTACATCATTTAACAGTCCACAGTATAACAACATATAATAATAATAATAATCAAAAAGTGTGACAATATCATAATACTGAAAAATATCATCTCATAACCATGATATGTTCATCAACCAAAATCTATACTATCATTTAGGGATGACAATATGGCTCGTCGACTCGTCGGCTCGGGCTGGGCCAACTCGTGGCTCGCTGAACCGAGCCGAGGCTTGGGCCGAGCCCCATTTTGGGGTGTCGGCTCAAGCACGAGCCACACGAGCCATTTTCAGCTTGTGGCAGCGACCCTAAAAAGTAAAAAAAGAATAATTTATAAACTTTAAAAAAAGAAAAAAAAAAGAAACATAATAAAATTTAGTTGTTGAATTTATTTTCTTTTACTGTTTTTTGAAAAAAAAATGGTTGAAACAGATATATTTTTTTTCCTAAAAATGTGCGATAAAATTTTGAGTTTCAAATCAATTTTAGATTTGTCACAAATTTCAAAAAAAAAAAAGCCGTCAAGGCCTCTCAATGAACTCTATGTACACGGTCAAGACCCCATCATCCCCGGTCAAGGCCCCTCAGTGAACTGAAGTATATAATCAGGGTACTTTTCTGGTCGATCCCACTATCGCATATATCTCACATTTCAATTTACAATTAATCCATATAAAATCTTTTGAATTCCACATATATCATAATAAAAGAATATTTCATCCTTAATCGTGTAATTTGACGAATAATTCACATAATTGCATAAAATGTATAATAGTATAATTAATTTACAATACTTGAAAAATATTTAAGTTTTTCCACTCACAAGTTATTTACGTGACGATTAGTTTGGCTAATAAGTTGTCCCGATCTCTTCGCTACCTCCTGATATAATAATAAATTTATTCAGGTCAAAACTCATTTCACAATTTTACTAAGAATAATACGATAACCATTTCACTCCTCTTTAATTATTTACCAACTTAAAATCACTACCTTATACATATACAACCCCCATACATAATCTAATCCAATGCCTGAACTTCCATATTTATCCTTTAGTTTCATTCAAACTTGTAAAATCTGAGAAACAAAGGTTTGACAAAAACAGTACTAAAATTTCACTTTAGCACCTGTTTTTGTATATTGAAAAGTATCACCAAAACCATTGATAGAAACAACACTTTCTGGGAATAATTTCAAAAATAGCATTTGTATATGATTTTGTCCGAAAATTGCTTTAACAAAATGAAAAATTCCAATCTTGAATCCTTAATTTAAGTATTTAACATCATATACTCACAAGAAAATCAAAGAATGTCTTTATTTCACAAACTTATTTCAAAGTTCCACTTCCTTACACTCCAATTTCCAAATAAACATTTCTTTGCTATATTTTTACTTAAAACCTCAAATAAACATCAATAACTAATCATTCTTGCTAACTTCGATTTAAAATAAAAATAAAAATCCATAAACCCTAAAAGAAATAATTTCACATTCTTATACTTGCCTTTCTAAATTAAAGGAAGAATTTGAGAAATTAAGATTCTAACCTTGTAAAATTAGAACCTACATCTTCCCCTTTTGTTTTCCTCCCTATTTTCCTCTTTTTTTCTTTTTTTTCTTCCTCTATGGTTTCGTTCTCCTCTCTGTTTTCCCCCCCCCCCCAAAGAAATGAGAAAGCAAGTGGATAGGGTTAAAGCTAAATGGATAACTTTGTAAAATTGCAAGCCAAGTCCCCGATCTTCTTACAATATCAACTTTAATCCCTTAGTTTCCAATAATATAAAACTAAATCCCTAGATTTCTTTATATATTATGTCTAGCCCTTCAAGTATTAGCAATTACGAATTAGACCCCATGAAAATCATTTATTCAACTTAGTCCTTATTTGACTTTGACTATAAATGAATGATGTGTAACAATGAAATCGTGTTGCTTGTGTAATTGGATAACTAGAACCGGAAACTCTCTTTGATGGTTGGCCTTCCATTGCTTTTTTGGAACATCATAGCAAATCCTAAATGAACACTCACCATTAAATGTCGTCAAAAGTTTCGCATAAACCTATTCAATCCTCTTCTAGTTTGCTCTAAACAAGATTGCAAACTTGTAAGGTCTATTTCACTTCTCAAATACACAAATAATTTAGGTATCGGAGTGTTTCTAGCCGGCCCTCTTCCATCTCGTTTGGCCAAATATTCTAGACCTGGTTGAGTGTGCAAACTGGGACTACAAATTTAGCTCATCTTGTCAGCACAAAATATCAGCCAGACTTAGACTTCTACATATACCTTACTATCTCATGATTATTCAGATCTAGAAAAATCTTATATATTGTTGATAATGTCTATTACTTGATAAACTTAAAATGAAGGACTTCAAACATTGAATGTGTCTTTTTTTTTTAGCAAATCAACTACATGGATAGGTCAGAGCATAGTGGACTGCAAGTTTTTCTCCAATCATGGCCTCGCGTAGTCCCTAAATTTTTTTAGTACAGCTTGTTGGAAGTTTTGACTCAAATTAATTTATTTGTATTAAATAAAAAATGAATGATTTTTTTTTTTTTTTGGTAAAATCATCAAGTTCGGTAGCATTTTTAGTTCCTACCGAAACACTAAATAGGGAGTTCGACATTGCCTCTACTCGATGTATTATCAAAGAGATGTTCAAAAACAAGGAAGGGACGTGAAAAACCTTACCTCCTTAAGTACATGGGGAATTAGAAGAATGTAGCTTATCGTTGTACTTATTGTTCAAAATGATATTATTATGGTGATTTGGTACTTGGTCCTTATTGTGGATGAATCAAGTGAAAGCATACAAAAATAAATATGGCAGGCGTCATTTTTTGCCCGTGCAATCGCAAGGCATCCACATGCACGAATTGAGGGTTTTTGCCTCAAGTCATGCGATCGCATAGGTATGAAAACAAGCCGTTATGGCTGATTTTCTGATTTGTTTTTGTGCCTTTTGATGAATATATTCCAACTTTTTATGAATTAGTTTTCAAATAAAAATTAAGATAACTTTCGAAGGAAACTCTTCTACACGAAGGAAAGTTTATACGAAATAGATCGAGAATGTTATTAGTTGGACTTTTATCTAAAAACACATGTATTAATAAATTTTATTAAATTGAGAAAAATAAAATTCACAATGTTCTAATTTACAAATGAATCTTAATTATTGAGTTTTAACTCTTTATACATCTTCGGAGTCCAATTTTGAAGAGTCAAACTTACTCTCTATTTTTACTTTATAATAATTTAATTTGTTGTATATTTCGTTTATTAGGTGAAACTCGATGAAAGGAAGTGAATTTGAAAGAAAGAAGTGAGAATTGACGAAAAAAATAGGCATGACCCAAAGTTTTGGAGACTAAAGTGTAAATACTCAGAAGTTGTGTCGAACCTTATAATGAAGAGTCGAGAATGTTAGGAGTCAATTAAATGCATTAGAAGTCAAAAGGAGTGAAATATGACTAAAATATTTTTACAAATCAAATTTCAACCGCATAAAGATGTTCCAAAATCTTCAACCAGAGATTGAAACCCATTTTTGGCCTAGTAAAAGTTCGAGTTGGAAAACATCTATTTCTATTAAAGTTGTATCCCTTTAGGTTATCTTTACAACCCAATTTTGAATCGTTTCAATAGGATATTGTGAGAGAAATTTATGATAAAAATATCAAAGGAAGTGCAGTGCAGATTTTTACCCGAAAGCGCCACCACGCTGTCTTGCCTCCTGGGTGTATCTAGGGCACCTTTTTTACCCTTTTGAAATCCATAAAAACTCTACATTTGACACAAATGTGAGAAAGAGTATAGATACAAGTTTTTGACACTTTTGATGGAGTTCCACACAATTTGGGACAATCATCAAGATCAAATAGCAAAAGCTAGGGTTTGAAGACTTTTGAGGTTGAAGAAAATTCTTGGTACAAAATTCAATTCTTTCCAAGATCAAGAATTCAAAACCCGATTATAAATTTGTATGAGTAGCTAAATTCATAGGTAGGACGAACAATGTACTCTATGTGTGACTCTTTATTTCTTTTATTCAAGATCTAGTTCTTTAAATGCATATGTATTGATTTTATTTATGAATTTAATGTTTTGGATTTTTTGGCCAATTATTTAATGATTTTGTAAATCTATTACAAATCGAGAGGTGAGTTTTAGATTTAAATCACATAGTAAAATTTGATAATTAAGTATAATGTGTAGAAATACCTATACTAATTCTTGTGGTCATTAGATGAATTCTTGGAACTTATATTTCGTTTAACTAAAATTGATTCACATAGAGATATAGAATTAAATTAGTTAAATAGACTCAATGAGAATTCGAGATGGGTAAATTAAATACTTTAGAAGAATTCGACCTAACACTACAATAGTAATGAATCTTGATTGGCAAATCAAAGGAAATCCATAGGTAAAATTGTAAGTCCTAATATCCACATTCATACTTTTAAAATCCAAATTGGATAAATTGTATACGTTAGATAATTTAGTTTTGTTATGATAATCAGACTGCAATTACAATTATTATTATTTGTTTTCGATAAAATTAAAGTTAGGAATAATTTAACCAATTGTTAGATAGTAGTACTCGTAGGAATGATATCTGAACTCATCGATCAACTATATTACTTGTTACGATCCGCACACTGGCGGGATATAAAAATCGACAACAAGTTTTGTCTTTCTTTTTTTAAATTGATCTACTTGTTTTTCTTAGCTCCATTGATAGAGAATGAAAAGCAACAATAGGTCAAAAATTCACAATGATTGATCTTGACTTAAATGAAGGTGATATGCTCTTTGGAGAATTCTTCTTCAAACAAGAACTTAAAAAGTGGGGATAC
>CAIGRR010295353.1:0-14115 GCA_903798365.1 Fraxinus sp. 1973-6204 | reverse complement strand
CAAATGGCAACGATGAAGTGGTGCAGTGCGACGGTTAATGGCGGCCACCGAGCAGCGATTGGCATTTTCCTCCCTCTCCTCATCCACTTCTCCGGGTGCTCCGATCCTGTGAGGGCGAGGCGATAAGAAGACCAGAAGGGGGAAGATATTCAAGGGGTCGTACGGAAATGCAAGGCCTAAGAAGGAGAAGAAAATCGAACGCATCAAGGATAAAATTGAGGTCCCCAGGTCCACCCCCTGGCCTCTTCCTTTTAAGCACATTTGAAATTCTACAAAACCATCAGTTACTCTATTAGACTTTTGCTTATGTTTGTAGTTTTTAGATAAAAATCCCTCTGGTTCTGCGGCGTATTTTGTGATGATAAGAGAATTGTATGTACATTTTATGAATTTAAGAACCATCATACCCCTCCCCCTCATTTTTACTACTTTCCAGTAAACTTTATCTTTTCAAGATCAGAATAATTGCTAGTATTCAGTGGCTCCTACATTCCTGAGGTTTAGCATGACAAATTGTCAGCAATAGTTTGCAAGAAGAAATTTCAGTTCTCATATGGTACTATTGATTTTAGGATAATTTTGTTTTATGTAGTGTATCCTTTGAAGAACGCTTAACTTTCATAATTTCAATGTGTGTTTTTGATCTTACGTAATCAAAAAACAAAAATTTGGTTCAAAAAAAATGCATTAGAACTGGATAATATAATGGTAATCGATATAAACTATTGTCAGGCAAATAGTAATGATCAAATAATAATAATAATCATCATCATCATCATCATGGAATAGAGTTGATATATTAAACATATTTTGCTTATTATGAGAATTTGTGTGTATCATTGATGATCTACACAGATTATGGTAAGCAAGTTAGTCTCACTTGGGGTTGTAAAGTAACATTTTTTCAAAATTTCAAAGTAAACGCGTTTTCACGTTTTCTGTTTTCAGAAACAGTTTTTCAGAATGACCAAAAAAATGCATTTTCAGAAATTTCAAAACAGACACTCAAAACACAAAACGAATTCAAAACTCAAAACACAAAATTGAAACACGAAGAGAACGGCCCCTACATTGTTTATCAACTTTGAGACAAATATTGTTAAAGAACTTCACGACGCTAGATAGACCATCCCTTGCATCGAACAAATTAGCATGGCGAATTGGATGGAGATGTGTGTAAAATACGCACGCTGTTGAACATAACCGTAGAAGAAATAATTTAATGATTTACTAATGTCTTCGGGTTCAGAGAATAATCTACCAAACACAGGTCAAATATAAAACCCATTTTTCTACATCAAAGTCCAGGGTCTTAATTAGTTCCTTTACTTTTCTATCCTAATCAAGACAAACACCAACATGACTGCCCCTCGAACTATACAGTATGGTGAAGGCATAAGCAACTATATGTATCAATTACATGAGTGCATGATTTTAAAGAATATAATATTTCCCTCTTCTAATCAGAAAGATATGGTGAGAAACACAGGAAAAGAAAATTTGTTAAACAAGTTGACCTGTGGTCGTGGATTATTAAATTCGAAAGCCCTACCAAAGGGAGGACTTATGGCATTTATAATTCGATAAGCAAAATAAGATTCAGCTTGAAATGCTGCACTTGATATTACATTCTAACTTTTTAATCCTTTACTATTGAACTGTACATCAAATGTTTCGGAAAGGTTGAACTTACAGAAAATTCACTATTGAGCAAGATAGCAGTCATTGAAACTGGATTTGTCAATCATATATCCCTTCTTGCTCCCATATATCCACAAGAAAATCAACCATTTCCTGTCAATGGAGCACATTGGATCATTCATAAGAGCCTATTCAAAGACAGTAAAAGAAATATAAAATAGCACCAAGGATTTGCAAAATTGACTCACAGAGAGAGGAATCAACTGAGGGAATTTCTTGCTAGTTCCCAGAAGGCTCTCATAACTTGCATTCCAACTATAATATCAGTACAAGTTAGTCAAATAAAGGTTACTCCAAAACATCAAAATAATTACGCGGAAAAAAAGTGAGCAGTTCTAGAGGATCTGCATAAGGGATCTTGTAGCACAGTAGCCTTGTGGAGGTTCACATTACCAAGAAGCTTACACTCAAAAGAACTTAATTTCTCGAATTCTGTCTACATCAAACACATTACTTGACATAATTTTGCTTCAAAATTTGAATATTTTGGGGAAATTGTGTATAGCACAGTACAAATACCTTAATACAGGGTCCTGAACTTTTCCTCGGCTTTGAGACCTTTTATTACCAACCCACTGAAGCCTGGTTTGATTCCAAAGAAGAAGACCTGCATCCAGTAAATTACAAGCAGCAAAGTTCAATGACATGAAGCCAGGCCCAGAACGTATCTGAATATGCTCAAATGTACTATTGCATCAGAGACAAGCCAAGCCATAATTAAAATAACTTATAAAGACTGAATGATCTTGTGTATACGGTGCATCAAATGCGTATGTTGCGCATGTGAAATCACCTTGACATAACTGAATTTACGAAATAACACAATCATCAGAACTTGCCATGATTTATGAATTCAGAATGGTCGCTTGTGCTGCTAATACCAGTGTTGTGGCTCTTCTGATTTGACATACTGATTGATGACAAGCTTCTCTGGGATAAAACTGTGCTATTATCATTATCATACGTGCTGGTGCTCCAAAAATCTTCCGAAATGGTTGGTTTCTTCACCACTAGACCTTGAATTCTTAGTCCCTTTGAAGGTTCATCCACCGCAGTAATTGGTTGTGATTTAGAAGAGCAACCAAAACAACTTCTGCTCTGTTACAAGTCATGGTTATACACATTTGCAATAAATTATGACAAGAAGACAATTCAGTTTTATGCCACCAGATTACCAATCAAGCAGGCAGTCTTCCTTGTCAAATTCTTAATTAAACGACAATGTACGTCTTGGGAAATTACGTCCCAGAAGAAAGACTGCTACTATCATTTGTAGTTGTTCATAGCTATGCCTAAGTTAAGCCTTGGAAAACAGTACAACAGATATGCATACAAATGCAGTCTTTAGAATTTTACCTATTTGGAACAACAATGGAAATTGTAAGAATCACGGGGAAGGATTTAAGGGGGGTTATTTTCATTAAGTTCGCTGAACAGTAAATAAACAATGTGTGTACCAGAATGAGTGCTTGGATAAATCAATTCATTAAGATATGGGGCTCATGTACCCAATATAGTTACTAGAGTATTATGAATTTGCAATTAAATGCTTGAATACAATGGACAGAAACATGAACTATAGTTTTATGACTATTAAATCATTTTTCTCATCTGTTTTTGATTCAAGAGTTTTTGTATCATAAATTGTATGCGAGATTGATTATTGAAAATTTATTAGCCTTGATAAAATGGCAAACATTCAAAGAAGATTAACACTTAACTCTTGGCATAAGTGGTTATCACAATAAGGTGAATTTACGAAAGATGATGGACAAATTTATTTGATAAAAAGTACTTTTAGTTGCAAGTTTAATACGACAAAGAAACATGCATTCCTTTAATAACATGACTCTACCATATGAGATTTTTTAACATTCCGTGTTTGAGACTTCAATGTACTTTATTTCATTTCTCTGAAATGTGAATATGAGTCTAAAGTTTTAAGAGTAATGAAATAGATATGTAGCCAACCATATCTTCTTCCAGTACAAAACATTTCCAACCACCACCAAGAATTAACTAGGCATTTTGTTTTCGAGTTCCATTCTAGGGAAGCAACCAAATTACCTATTCCGATCAGGAAGAACATGCCATTCGTCAGGGACATTCTGAAATTGCCTTTGCCTTATCTTATTTGACCAAATACGCTGTTTTCTAGACTCAAATCCATAAAAATAAATGTTTTTCTTATTTACTATCTTTTTACCCTGTAGCTCTATTTCGATAGATAATTATCGACTTCTTGATTTTATCACCAACGATAACTATAGAGTTTAGATTGGAGCGAAAGAATATTAAAAGACTTGTCGAGCTGATACGACACCAAAGTCGCACCTCTGAGGACTCAATATGCAAGAAGTGTTTTTCATTTGGGGCCAGATCAGATTTTAGTGTGCAGTACTGCAGTTCACCTAACTGTTAAATGCAATGAGATGTCTTTGATTTTAGTCTGTCAACCTTTTAGGCTTATCTAGGTTTAAAGTTACATTTTAGGTTGACTTGTTTACTTCTAAGAACTAGGGATCATCTGAACAATATTTAGATCTCATTTCACCAGTCCTATGACTAAATTGGAAATATTAAACGAATTGGTCAAGAGAGCCATGCTTAGGAATAATATTTTCCCCGCTGTCTGATATTTTTTCAATTTGCATATGAATAATTTTTTCAAATTAGTGAGCCGTGAGATACGAGTTCGACTTTAAACAAATTTAACAGAATAGAGGAGTAACCTTATGACCCCACAACTAGAGAATTAGGGGTTTTGGTTTTCCTTCGAGTACTGAGTTGACTTAAAGTTACTTTAAATACAACATACTTTGAGCCTGTTTAATAACCATTAAAATCTAATTAAAATTGAAAATATGGCCGTTATTGGGTCCACTCGATTTAAAGTTACTTTAAATACAACATACTTTAAAACAAAATGTGTTGATTTGAACTTTGCACATTGAAACTGGAGAGGGGGGGATTCTGAATTTCATACTCGTCGACAATTTTTGAGTGAAAGGAAATATGGGAAAATCAGAAAGTAGATTCAAACTTGATCCATAATTACGAAGACAAATAATATGCCTTACAACCTTATATAGCATGTAGTTGAACATTCACAATTTCAATACTAGTAACACTTTCTAACAGATACAATTAGGCACCCAAGTAGGTAATATTTTGGCTGAAGATACTACTGCAACTTAGATCAAACCAGAAAAGTCATTCCAGAGGCAATCTATTATTACAAGCCTTTCTTTTTTTTTTTGGGTGGGGGGGTAAATACAACCCAAATTTGAATCTAGTCTGTCTAGTCATCTTCTTACTAATTGCAAACAATTTGTAATACAATTTTCTCCAAGTTTTTTTTCCTTTTCTTTGAAACTAAGGGGGGAAGAAAAGAAAAACGCAAAACTTTCAGCGAATGAAGTTACCCTTGTGTTAAAAAATTCAGTGCTTGCTCCTAAATAATGTATACTAACAATTTCATCAACTAATCCAAAATACATTGGGAAAAATATTTCCAAAGTGCCAAATCAATAAAAACTCAAATCTTGATAAACCCAGTTTATATTCATTTGTGTCCTTCACTGAATAAAACCATAAATCAAATTCGAAGAAAGTGGATTAAAATCAGAGTACATACCCAATGCAAGCAAGAAACTGACTGATCCAGGCGCTGATAGAAGTGTACAGCATCATATATCTAAACATATACTTCAGTCAATCAAATTCCAACTGCTCCCAGATCACAGAACCCACAAAAAATCAAGCCCCGACAGCCAAAAACAAAGCCCTGAAAATAATTTTAACAAATATGTTTCGATGTACAGTAGAATTCAATAATTTCTAAGTTTCTATAAGCACACACACGATACTGTTTATACCAGGTGAGAATAGGAAAAGGCAAACCTTATTTGTCAACAATTCTGTGAACTCATTGCTTAAATTTGGTTGGACTATGTGGAGTGGCTGATGATATGACAGTAATAGGTGTAAAGTTTGTTCGTAATTACTTGTATTATTGGGGTTCAACCTTTATTGAGTCAATACCTTATCTGTAATTAATCATGTCTCTGTATATCCGTTTTCGGAGATTATATCGTTGTCTATGGGCAACGTGTAATAAAATTTTGGGTAGGTCGATAATCAAAATCAAGAATAAGATATTCTTTCTTGGATCACGAATTCGATTATTCTAATTAGTTTTATGTTATCTTAATGGAATAGAAAATGAATCGGGTCCAAGAATGGTTTTTGAGGAACATAAATATGGCAGTTATAGCAGAATTATTATTAAATAGCCATATCCAAAGCGATCCAAGTTCAGTTAATAATGTGTGCAACTTACATCCATGGCACAGAGTGGACCAATCTTGTGTCTTATCTGCATTTATTTGTCCTATGGAGAATGATGACGACTTATGACTCGTTTCTTAAAACTCTTGAAAAGTTAAAAATTATTTTTAAAATTAAAAAATTGTTTTTAAAAATATTTGAATAATTTTCAAAAAGTGTTTAATTTGACTGGATAAATTTTTAGATGAAGTTGACATAAGATAACTTTCTTTAAAAGTTCTTCTACAAGAGACAAAAGCTCGAACCACTTCTCTAAAATCATAGTTCTTGCACCACTCCCAATTTCAATTAACTTTTTTTTTTGGGGTGGACCCAGATTTTCTTTCTTGGACACATATCTAAGCTAGTTACTTCGTCGATCAAAGTAGAAGTCAAATATGGCTCAAGATATTGAAGATATCTAGAAATTCCATCGTTTCATGAATATTCAAGATATTGAAGAATACCAAAAACACCTTGAGAATCGACTCCATTTTCCTTAAACGAAAGTATGCATCAAATAACATGTATTTGACAGCATAATAAAAGCACTCTCTTAAGAAAGTCGATTTCTTGTTCTGATAATATGGAAACAGAATATTTGAAAAATATGTCTAGCTAATACAATGTGGATGCTGGATAAAGCTAATGTCATTGATAACAAACCCAAATACAAGCTAACTTCTGTTCAATTTCTCAAACTTTCTTAAAAAATTAACAATCTAGTACCATTCCTTCTACTGCTTGCCGCCTGGATTGAGCAGACGGGAAACTAGACCCATTCTCCACCAAGGTGTTACAGTCAACATTTCATCCTTTTTCGATATAAGAGCAGGCAGTCCGTTGGTGAAGCTACGACTGAGTGAAGTCTGCTCCTTGCCACTTGTCACCAAGGAACTGAAATTGATATCAATATTTCATTAAACATAGAAGTCTCACCATTAAAAAAGAACCCAGTCTGTTGCCAATTACAAAAGCAAAGGATAGGGAGAGCACCACAGCAGCTCGTAAAATCGATGTCAAAACTTATATGCTATGATATCTTCATTAGATTGTTCTATGTAAATGCTAGAGGGAAATCAGCAACCAATATCAGGAAGGTAGAAAGACGTGGAAAGGGATTAAGGAACTTGCAGTAAACTTGGTTTTTTTTAAAAATGAATAAGCTTCAACAAATCATAACTATCTTTATTGTTCATCTAGTAGTTGTAGGATTACGATTACAATAGTAGTTGTATCACTTGTAAGTCTTGAGGCTAATCTAGGGAAATTGACTTGAGACTTGTACCTTAACCATATTTAATAATGAGCAATGTGTGATGGAATATGTATAAGACCATAGAGTTGAAGCCTCTTAAAGATGTTAACACTAGCTAGGCAATTAAAATCAAGTTAAACTACTCTAAATAAATCATAGATTTTCATATGATTGACATGGGAAGTCAAATAATAATCACGTGTGCTTGTTTGAGAACAACTTCACAGAACTAACTCTACGATAGGAAATGTCGTATAGAATTCAATAATTGTCAATTATACATCCTGTGTTATAGTTGTGTATGTGACTGTCGGACCTGACAGACCATTGGTGGCTTGTGCATGGATTATTATGGTAAATATAATGTAATGCTTATTATGACAATTGTTGACTCTATAAAGCATGTGACTGTACAATAAGAAATCTTTTACTAATTGGAATTCCTTGAGCAAGTTAGAGAGAAAATTAGAAAGAGATAATATCCACCAAAGCAAATATCAGTTTGGTTGGTTGTCTATTTGCCTGGTTGTCCGTCTAAACCTGAAGCAATTATGGATGCTATAACAAAACTTTGTAGGAGAATATCTCGAGATATATATGAAGATAGCATGAGGTCTGAACAAGCAAATCGATATTTACAACAAATCACAAGCTTTAGAATTAGGACCGTTAAATACCACGATCTCATCCACTTGGGACATTGTATGGTACAAGGATCAAATTACACTGTAACCTATAGTGGAAAAGTTCACAAAAATGTTGGTTCATCAACATTTGAGTGGTCGTGTACATAAATTAGGATTGTTTATTTCTGGTTTGGTTATGGGTAGCGCATCTAACTAGATTATGATTTTACCTGGTTTAGAGGTGCCCTAGGCGAAACTGTAAAGAAGTCATTGATTTGGACTAGAAGCAAATAAGATTTGTTTCTTTTGCAAAACTGGTCTGTTTAACACACAAACGTTATGCATAGTTTATATATACAAATACATGGTTAAGAACCAAGTACAGAATTTAAAACATCAAGAAAACAATAACATAGCAAAATACTTGAAGAAAACTTACACCAACTATTCCTCATGTCCAAACAAGAGGGTGTGACTAGCACCCACCCGTTTGTACTCCATTTACTCAATTAGTTCACTGGAAGAGCTTTCAGTTTCCTACAGCTTCTCTTGTGAATAAATCTAGAGGCCCCTCATTCGCAAGGCTTGTTTTCATGAGGATAGGCAAATACAAGCTAGAAGTTTTTTAGGTAAACTTATAATTTATCTACAGATCAATGTTTAAGCAGCTAATTGCCTAAACATGAACAGGTTTAAAGGTTTGAAATTCTTATTTTTCACTGGTTTCTGTATTTCAAACCTGTCAGGAAACTGGATTGTATAGAAGTAGAACTTTGACTTAAGAAAAATTTCACGACATTAGTTAAGTACATAATTATATATCACTTCAAACTCAAACATAAGCCAATTGAATGAACAATGATGTGGAAGCAATTCTGTATCACCATTGGATACTGAACCAAGAAACCCTTCACAATAATGCTTCGGAGTTTCATAGCACTTGCATAATGCATGAACATATCTTCAATTCTAATAATCTTAGTGCCTGTTTGGGAGAAAGTATAATGAGATTGTAATGAAGAGAAATAGTGGAAATCCTACAACATGTGTGGATAATAAGTGGGTAACAGTTGTGGATAGTAGTTTTGGTTAAAATTAACGTTTGACTTTGACTTCAAATTATAATGAGATTATAACTTGTCCCAAACAAGCACTTAGAAGTGCACATGCATGTACGTATAAACAAGAAAAATTAAAGAATCTCAGAACCATACGTTGGAGGTAGTGGACCTTCATATGCAAATGTTGACAAGCCCTGGCGCTGCTTATGCTTGGGATTGGCAGTGCATAATACATAAACTCGCCCACGCCGTTTGATTGTCCGACAAAACTCACACATTTTCTTCACTGAAGAACGGACCTTCATGGCTACAAATGATAATAGCAAAGGCAACCATCAGATATAGAAATACTATATTTAACTGTGATCTGGAAGTTGTAGTCATGTTAAGGCACAGAAATTGTTCTAAATTGGAAGGGCGTGCCAACATGAATAATTCATAAATGCGAGGGAGTTCGAATAAAAAAAAATAGAAAATCCTACTTTGCAAAAAAGTGAAGAACCATTATGGAGGGAGTTTGAAAGCCAACACAGTAGTCACCATAATGAGTCAAGTTACATGGAGAGACTGTCTTTTTTGTCATTTCTCTTTTCATATCAGATAATGATCCTAACCAGTACAACCAATTGGATGGCCTTTCGGGCTTCTAAACAAACTTGTGCAAGAACAATGATGACATTCTCGTTGATTACCCATCTAAGAGCTGAGCAACTATGCTATTCAGGATCAACGATATTTGTACTCTTATGGCGTACAGTTTGTGATGTAGAATTCATGAGCAAGAAAAGGGAGAGTAGAGACCTTCACTGAGACATGGTTATGCTGCAATTTTCATCTAGTACAGGCTAACATTATATACACTACAATTTAGCAGGCAGTAGAAGTTATTTGGTTAAGATATTCCTGTGTTTTACAAGTTCATTGTTATTTTAATAATGTTGAAAATTCAGTAATAGCCCATATTACGGGCCTTCAGGTATTTAATGGGACAATTTAAGCTAGTCTTATTCTAAGTTCTAGTCATTCTAAACATAATGCTGAGACAAATAGGTATGTAGTTATTAGACTTCATTAAATATTATGCCATGAGTCTGCATAAGATTAGTAAACCATAACAGCCTGTGAATTTCTGGAAATCTGTAGCTGCATCCAGAATAAATTCAAGATTTTTGAAGCTTTTCCTGTTAACTCTACCCCTAAAAACAAAAGTTTGAAAAACTACAGACTTCAAATAATTTGAGATTTTTCAAACAAACCAAGCCAACCATAGTATCAAGATAGAAGAGAAAAATAGGTCATAGGCCCATTGCACTTTTACAATGAGATATTAAGCTTACAGTGTTTATTTACTTAGCGTTTACTATATTATTAGATTCAAGGGTAATTTTTTCTTTCAACATTTAACGTACCACAATCCGAGGTTTTATTTGTATCCTAATTATTATGTCAAGAATAATATTACTAGCCTACTAGGTAGTCTAATATAATTTTCTAAGTTAAAGCATCTACATCTCAAAATTTCTACTCTTGGTCCTTTTGCACTCCCTTTAAATCCTGGAAGTAGAAACCTTATTCTTACATTGATCAAATGTTCCAATTGAAAAATTACTCACAAGGCCCCCAAACTTTCAAAATTTACCACTTGTTTATTGGACACTACAAACTGGAGCCATCAAACATTTCTTTCTTCGACTAATTTGAGTCCAACTTCCCCTATCCCCTGCCTATGTCAATCCTTCACAGTGAAATTTTTGCAAGTATCCCTGTCCAAAAACAAGCCTAATCCAACTCTAAAGTGCTAATCTTGTGTTGTATAATTGGGGGAGCGGAAGGGGGTGGCTCACTTCTTGTCAATCATTAAGTTATGTCTTACACATGGTTGGTGTAAACCTGCAGATGCAACATACAATAAATCCTGGCCACCAGTTGACTATGTAATTGTATTGCTCAACTTCTGGTTAAGCATGTTTTAAATTAGTTACATTGTTATTTCAAGACTTCAAGACATCCNCCTGGCCACCAGTTGACTATGTAATTGTATTGCTCAACTTCTGGTTAAGCATGTTTTAAATTAGTTACATTGTTATTTCAAGACTTCAAGACATCCATACAGCGATCATATAACCTTCCTCTCTAAGGTGGCATTGCCAATGGCTTGGAATAAATCTCGACAGCAACTTAATCAATTGAATATGGATTAAAGTACCATTGGAAAACAAGAAGCACGTAAAATTTATACATCACTGGCATGATATTCCAAATCAAAAAGTGTAAATAAGAGTCGGGCTTTGCAACAAAAAATTGATAGCCTTTACCAATATTATGTAGCAATAAAAATCTCAGCTTTAAATAATCAGAAACAAAAAAAATATTATATTTCTTGAAGGATCAGAGTTCATGTACAGGATAAAGGGCACACATGCCTATAGCAAGATTCGATGTGGTCTGATAGTTAATAGTTTCTCGATAGGAAATTCTTAGCACTAAGTCTCAAGCAGTAGAATTATTTAATAATTAGAGGACCTTAAATATCCCTCACGATTTTGGACATTAAACATTCTCTAATCCACGAATCCATGAAAGAAACCATAAATTTAGCACCGACGTTCAGCAATTGATCACATTACAAACTGAATTCCCCATGCACTAAGTTATTCGCTAGTATAAACCCCATTGACAGAAGTCACTAAGAAATGCCAACCGTAACACCCTACTCAAATCATTTCTAGTAATAATCAGGTAAAAACACGTTCCACGTGATTGACAGTGAATATTACATTGTCACATAAGTTGCTTAAACGGTAAACTCAATACATTTTCTTCACAAAGCAAATGGAAAAGTTCATACTAAATCATTCGCTAGTACAAAGCCCATTTACAGAAGCTTACAAGAGATGCCAAACGTAACATCCTACTCAAATCATATTCTTGTAATCAGGCAAAAACAAGTTTCACAGGATTAATCGTGAATATTGCGTTGTCACATTTTGCTGCTAAAACAGTAAACTCAACACATTTTCTTCACAAATCAAATGCAAAAGTGCTAGTATAGGAGTATTAATTTTCATTAAATATCCCACGAACCATGTTCAAGAAAACCCCAAATAAACTCAATATAAGCAAATGTAAATCATAAACAAAATTCATTTCATGTATCAATAAAGACTGATAAATTGAAATCATATTCTATTGAAATATAACCAACACCCAAATTCCAGACACCTTTACTTACAAACACACCCAAAATCCATTTATAAAAAAAAAATCCAATAATATAAAAATCCTAAAGAAATCCGAAATACGCAAACCCATAAAAATGTTCACTTTAGACACCCGATTCCATAAAATTATACAAATTTACGTATTGTATCTCGTGGATTTGTTTAGCCTGAACTTATAAAACCCAGCTAAATGGCTATACGAAAAGCATAAAATAGAAAACAACAAATCCTCGATATAGTAGTATTGATTTATAAATATATTTACATACCTCGTTGATGAGGGCTTATGCTGTTATGACGAGTAAATTGAAAATTTTGCGGATCTACGTTGTTGATTCTTCTGTGTTTTGTTTGTGGGTGTTGGGCCCGTAAAATGTTTACAGAGTGGGTTGCATATAAAGCCCAATTAAAGGAAGTTAATTAGTTAACCCATCAGGGACACAACTAATTTTTTTATTTTTTATTTTTTATTTTTTTGGAAATTACGTAACTATTGTAAAATAATGAGATAATTATTGATGATTATTTAGTATTATCATTATACATAGATAAGTTATATCTAGTTAAGAATTTTTATTTCATTCAATTGTAACTCTTATTTTAGATCCTATAAATATTGGTCTTGATTCTCAATAAAATATAAAAGTCTATTGACTTTTATTCTCTCTTTTATAATAGTAACCAGATTTTTCAAGTTACCATTTCAAAAATCAAATTTAAAGTTCATCCGTCCACCGGAAGCCGCAACGGTTCTGCGAGCATCGTGCACAGAGGCGCTTGAAGTTGTGAACCTTGCTATGGGACGGTACCTAACCCGTTGTGAGCCTGTGCATTAGCGCATCAAGTTGCACTTACAGGCGTCGTTGCGCATAGTGCTCACACATCTGCGCTCAATGACGCTCCTTTATGTACAGCAGCAGATGTTAGAGTCGCAAAGGTGCACGAGCGGTGGACCTTGCAGAGGTAGGTAGTTGTCGAAGTGGCGATGTCAAAGCTTTTTGGTAGTGGTTGTTGCAACAGTTTGCTACGTGTGTAGGTTGACGCAGAAACAGGGCAGTGTTGAATGGTGGTATTTTTAACAACAGAAATCGACTGTGAGAAGAAACAAAGGTGTGTTGTAGCGGTGTACTGTGGTTGATGCTATTTGATCTGTAATTTTGGATCTGATTTTTTGTGGTGTTTGGGTGGGTGGTGGTCGTGATTTTGGCTGCGGTGGTGAGATTGTGGTGATGTTAGCAATGCTGGTGAGGTGGTGGTTATGTTGGTACCAAAATTTTCGTGTATTTGATAAATGGAACCGACGAGTCCAAATATAATTATGGAATCGTTCGGGTTCGGTTCATTCGGTTCAGTTCGATTCTGTTACGTACCATAATTATTATTTTTTTGACATTTACAGCAACACTACATAAATACAACTAATGACATGTTCATTCGTAGTTTCGATGGACAGTTGGAGAATGGAAGTCGGACTCGACAGTCGGCGGCTTCGATTTAGGCATGTAGATATAGGTTTTCAATTTATCAAATGATTTATGATTATTGGACATGTGCTTACTGAATGAAAGTATGAAATTGGAAATGGGAGGATAAAAACTTAAAAAAGGCTAGATCTTGTGCTAACAATGAAATTAATAATTGGGCCAAAAAATTTAAAAAAAAAATTGAATTTAGAAGTTGAGTTGGGTTGGGCTAGCTAGGCATGAACTTGGCTAGGGAGTTGGAGCATTAATTACTAAATTGGTTAATTTGCTAATTTGTTTAGAAAAAAATTAAAAAAATTTAATTAATTCAATATAAAAAATTATTTAGATTTAGTTCTGGGTCTAGAATCGAGAACCGAACCAAACTCATCGGTTTTCGATTCAAATACCCATTCAGATCGATTCGGTCCGATTTAGCTCGAAAGTTTTGCCCAA
>CAIGRR010295258.1:0-10903 GCA_903798365.1 Fraxinus sp. 1973-6204 | reverse complement strand
TTGTATTACACATTTGAAAGTGCTAGATTAAACTAGAAAAACGTGCCCCATTTGCAAATCATCTATTAATGGAGCCTAAAATCTTGTGTTTTACTAGGGCGATTTCTAAATTTCGGTTCTTGTTTCTGGAGTATGGCACTTTGTGTAACCTCTATGAGTGGTATTAAAACGAGATAGATGCCTTTTTAGGTTTTGTGGTTAACAATTGCTTATTCAACAAAGTTCATTTAATTGTACTAGCATAGCTAAATCTTCTTTCAGAAGGGAGTGAGAATGAATGTAGGTTAGTTAACAAACACACGCTTATTGGTGAGTTCTGGGTCCATTGAAGCAACGTAGTTGCACAAAGATAAATTGTGGCTTGTATTGTCCTCCCATATGTCATCAAGTATCGGGTGCTGGACTGGAAATATCATGAAGACGGTCTATTAAGGTTGAGAACTGAACTAGTAAGCTGAGGTCAAATTAACTCCACTTCTTCTGTTTTGACTGTCTTGTATCTGTTTGTGCTTAAACGTAAATGTAACTTATTTAAATTTTAGCTTGATTAATGAAATATTTGAAATGCTGCAAATATAAAATTTACTATAGCTGGAAAGTGTTTATGTTTTATGTTTCGTGGGACCCCAAGTACTACCCACTTAACCACCACTCATTTCTATTTATTCATAAACACACCTGTTTATAAACACTTTACAAACATATGCATAGTCTTGTTTCCTGTCCAACTTATATCCAACTAGAATTTCAATAAAAACCAGGAATTAATTATTTTTCTGTTGAATGCATCTTTTGTTCGTCTTTAACAGATCACATCGTTTCTGTCATCAGGTTTTTTATTATCTGGGTGAACTTAATGACTCCCTATCCTATGCCCTTGGAGCTGGCCCTCTATTTGATGTTTCAGAGGATTCAGACTATGTTCATACCCTACTTGGTAAAAGTTTATTCATCATCCTGTTTTTTTCCCAAAGAACTGTGTAAATATGTTTATTTCTAGAGAAAGAACATGTCTTTGGTTCCACACCTTTCATGAGAATTATGTGGAAGTTATAAAAAATTAATATGCTCTCTTGATAGATGACTNTGGTTCGACACCTTTCATGAGAATTATGTGGAAGTTATAAAAAATTAATATGCTCTCTTGATAGATGACTTGTGAGAATGCAGTCTTACCAGATGCTTTTTTGTCTCCTTTCATGCTAATAGTAATTTATCATGTCTTGCTTCTCTCAGCTAAAGCAATAGATGAATATGCCAATTTCAAGACTAAGGCTGCTGAAGGGAATAACGAATCTGTGGTGGTGGATCCTAGATTAGAGGCAATTGTTGAGAGAATGCTTGATAAGTATGGGAACTTGTAATTTTCTTGATACCAAAAGTATCCTGTATGTTTTTCTTCTGACTTAGGTGACTTCCGTTTGTTTTTAGATGTATATTAGATGGAAAATATCAACAAGCTATTGGAATGGCCATTGAATGCCGAAGACTGGATAAGCTTGAGGAAGCAATTATAAAAAGTGACAATGTTCATTCAACTATTAATTATTGCATTGATATCTGTCACTCGTTTGTTAATCGAAGAGAATATCGTCGTGAGGTAATGTCATATATAGTTAATACCATATTCATATTTGTCTACTCTTAGCCCTTTATTAGTATATTTTTTTTAGTATTATTATAGTTTTCCAGAATCTCCTGTCTTATGGGATTCAAACTTTTCATTTTGTTCTTGAAATGACACGAAAAGATCGATGAAAGTGTGCAAGGAAGACGAGAAATTGAAGTTGAAGGGAATTGAAACTAATCCATTCTTCTCTAACTGGCTGGGCATTTACGTGCTGTTTAAGATGAATATGTAGTAGAATAGATAGGTAGTGACTGCAATAAATAATAGGCACAAAAATCAAAGCTTTGCATTTTACTTTACTCATATCTGCTAGATCATGGAAATGTCCTATCGTGACATATAGATCAAGTGGAGCAGTTAAACGGGTGGGACCAAAGAATTTATAGTTATATTTTTGTTACGTCCACAGAATCGCTTCGACAGCTGGACCATGATATTTCTGGCTGCTAGAACTAGCTCTACCAGGAACTTGAGCTATGTGAGAAGAGGAAGTGCTCTACTAAATTAGGTGCCGTGGGCTTTGTTTGTCCGACAAAATTGGGATTTCTTGACTGGTTACCATGTTGATTTTCCAATCGACATGGAAACACACGACTTTTTTTTTTTGTGCGTATATGCATAAGCACCATTATATGTGCTTATACCCTTGTTTCACTGCTCTATAATGGGTCTTTTTATTTTCAACTGTTGCTTGATGAAGAAAAGATTTATGTAATTGTTTATGCTTAAATAACAATCTCTGTATCATTTCTTGTTGCTTTATTTTGAATCCTCTTGGTCTTTTTACCTGATGCTTAAGGAAAATGCTTGAGGAATTTTTGACTGTGTTTGATAGCAAACTAGGTTTCTTTGAATACATCGCATGCTGATTCTATACTGCTCATACAGGTGCTTCGTCTTCTTGTCGAAGTATACCAGCAATTGCCTTCGCCGGATTATTTAAGCGTTTGCCAACGCCTCATGTTTCTGGATGAATCGGATGGTGTTGCAAGTATATTGGAAAAATTACTACGATCAGATAATAAGGACGATGCTCTGCTTGCATTTCAGATAGCCTTTGATCTTGTGGAGAATGAGCACCAAGCTTTCCTTTTGACAGTGAGAGATAGGTTGTCAAGTCCCAAGTTACAACCTTCAGAGTCTGTGCAGTCAGGTTCTTCAGAACCAGATTCTGTGCGAGATGGAAATGCCACCTCAACAGAAGATGTTCAAATGATGGATGGAACTCAAGTAGATAATAGTGTGCCGCCTACTGATCCAAACGATGCAATTTATGCTGAGAGGTTAACAAAAATCAAAGGAATTTTGTCAGGAGAGACGTCTATACAGTTGGCTCTGCAATTTTTATACAGTCATAACAAGTGAGACAATTCTATCAGTTTGTGCTTTCATTGATGGATTCTCTCAAAGTCCTTCAGTATGTCTGTACAAGCTACTGAATAAAAATTGTTAAAGTTTTGTTACTGATTTGCATGCAGGTCAGATCTTCTTACACTGAAGACAATAAAACAGTCTGTTGAGATGAGAAACAGCGTCTGCCATAGTGCTACTATATATGCTAATGCAATTATGCATGCTGGAACAACTGTGGATACGTTCCTTAGGGAGAATCTGGTCAATCATTTTTCCAATGAGTATTGATTTATTTTATTTTATGTATTGTTGATTAACATTGCCGACTTTATTGTGTGCGTGAATGTAGGACTGGCTGAGCAGGGCAACAAACTGGGCTAAATTCAGTGCAACAGCAGGACTGGGTGTTATACACAGTGGCCATCTGCAGCAAGGAAGATCGTTGATGGCACCTTACTTACCACAGGGTGGGGCAGGTGGTGGTGGCAGTCCATACTCAGAAGGTGGAGCACTGTATGCTCTGGGTTTAATTCACGCAAACCATGGGGAGGGCATCAAACAATTTCTTCGAGATAGCCTAAAAAGTACCAATGTTGAGGTAAATATTTGCCTTATTTCATTTACTATACCTTCATATGCGTACATTGTGTTTTTTCATTTACCAGCTAGCTTACTATTGGAAATGTTATTTGGTGCAGGTTATTCAGCATGGGGCATGCCTAGGTCTTGGTTTGGCAGCTTTAGGCACTGCCGACAATGATGTCTTTGATGACATAAAAAATGTGCTGTACACGGACAGTGCTGTTGCTGGTGAAGCTGCTGGTATTAGTATGGGTTTACTAATGGTTGGAACTGCAAGTGAGAAGGCTGGTGAAATGCTTGCTTATGCACACGAGACACAACATGAAAAGATTATCAGGTATAGTTGGTTCATATTGCACTGGTCTGGGACTCTGATTTCTCTCTCATCGTTTTTCCTCAGTTTTATTTGCGTGTTTCAGGGGTTTGGCATTGGGAATAGCACTTACAGTCTATGGAAGAGAGGAAGAAGCTGATACACTGATTGAGCAAATGACACGGGATCAAGACCCTATATTGCGCTATGGTGGCATGTATGCATTGGCGTTGGCATACAGGGGAACTGCTAACAATAAGGCCATCCGCCAATTGTTACATTTTGCTGTGTCAGATGTGAGTGATGATGTCAGGCGGACTGCTGTCCTGGCTCTTGGGTTTGTCTTGTACTCTGATCCAGAACAGGTTGGTGCCTTTTTTATGTTTATTTTGAAGTGTTGCTATTGCTGTTCTTACTACCGTTTTTAAGTCTCAACTGTGCTTGGAAGGAGCTGGTTTTGGGACTTGTCATTATCTCTTCAAAACAATAACATCTGTGTTGCTTCTAACCCGTGTTCATACTGATAATCATTTTGAATTTTCTAAATGCAGACTCCTCGGATCGTTTCCCTGTTATCTGAATCTTACAACCCACATGTTCGGTATGGTGCAGCATTGGCAGTTGGAATTTCATGTGCAGGTACTGGTCTCAGCGAGGCCATATCATTGCTAGAGCCTCTGACATCAGATGTCGTTGACTTTGTTCGTCAAGGTGCTCTCATTGCAATGGCCATGGTGATGGTCCAAATCAGTGAGGCCAGTGATTCGCGTGTTGGTGTATTCAGGTATTGTATCTTTATTTGTATTTTTTACCTTGCTTAGTATGTCATCTCTTTTAATCTTATCTCATTTTCTTCCCTTAGACGACAATTGGAAAAAATTATTCTTGATAAGCATGAAGACACCATGAGCAAGATGGGTGCTATTTTAGCTTCTGGCATTCTTGATGCCGGTGGAAGGAATGTGACCATAAAGTTACTGTCTAAGACAAAACATGACAAAATTACTGCTGTTGTTGGTCTTGCTGTGTTCAGCCAGTTTTGGTACTGGTACCCGCTTATATATTTTATTAGCTTGGCATTCTCACCCACTGCTTTTATTGGTCTGAACTATGACCTTAAAGTGCCAAAATTTGAGTTCCTATCACATGCAAAGCCATCACTGTTTGAGTATCCCAAGCCAACTTCTGTACCCACCACCACTTCAGCTGTCAAGCTTCCTACAGCTGTTTTATCAACATCAGCAAGAGCCAAGGCTAGGGCTAGTAAGAAAGAGGCAGAAAAGGCCAATACAGAAAAGCCATCTGGAGCGGAGTCGAGTTCCACCGGAAAGGGAAAATCAAGTGATAAGGATGGGGATTCCATGCAGGTTTGTGCTATAATAATCTATATCCTTGATTCTTTTGCTTATCATTTCCTTTTTACACGTGTTATGGGTGTTATGTGTTTGCATTACATGATGCATGAGCTGACATCTCCTTCCTATGCAGGCTGGGTGGGTGAGTGGGTTTTAGAAACGTCTTTGATCTTGTAATTTTAAAAATGCGACAGTGATGGTCGATATGCAGTTCATAGCTGTTTGGAAAATAAAGATACCCTATTTACTTGGGCGATGGTAAACACATCAAGATGACATCCCTTTGTGCATGTTGTATGTCAACAGTATAGTTTGAGTACGTGAAACTTGGTGTAGGTTAATTTGTTGATTAGAATTTTGGAGGTGTGCTTCAGAATCTAAATGTTTTAGTTAAGTTAAACTAAGACGGAGTACATGGAAGTTGGAATGCTCATTTCGTAATTAGTAGGTACAAGGATAATAGTGGAGTCAATATAGAGGATCTTGCTGTTTCAGAGAGAGATGGATTTGGGTATGTTGGTTTGACTATCAACATGAAAGGACCTGTAGAGGTTATGATGTATGGAGATGTGCTGCATGAATTTTTTATTTGATTGGAAGATTTCCATTAGGCTGATGAGGTCAATCCACAAAATAATTATTAGATGTGCTATGCTTTATGGTACTACAAATGTTGGGTTATTGAAGGACAAAATGTCCTCGAGATAACCCAGCTAAAATGAGGATGTTAAGATGGTTGTGTGGCCATAATAGGGTGGATTAGAAAAGAAATGAGAATATACAACAAGTGGAATGGTACTAAGGGAGGGTAATTTAAGGGAAGGATTACACATTATTGGTGCGTGTGTTGCAAACCTAAAGAAGCTCGTATGCACCAGGTTGATGTGGTGTTAGTAGAACATGAAGAGGGAGAGGTAGATTAAAATTATTTTGGCTTGTAGTTGCGAACAATCTAGTTGTATTGGATCCTCTAGTTAATATATCGATGAACCCAACTTAATGGCCAAGAAAAATCATGTAGCCGACTCCAAATTTATTGGTAATAAAACTTGATTACTGATTTGTAACTTTTGCTGTTGCCAGGTAGATAATCCTGCAGATAAGAAGGCAGAACCAGAGCCATCGTTTGAATTGTTGACCAACCCTGCCAGAGTGGTACCTGCTCAAGAAAAATTCATCAAATTTCTTGAAGAAAGCAGATATATGCCAGTGAAGTCAGCGCCTTCAGGATTTGTGCTATTAAAAGATCTACGTCCCAATGAACCTGAAGTATTGTCTCTCACTGATACACCCTCATCTGCAGCAGCATCGAATGCTGGTGGATCAGTTACTGGACAACAGGGCTCAGCCTCAGCAATGGCTGTTGATGAGGAGCCCCAGCCTCCACAGCCATTTGAATACACATCGTGATTCATTTTTAACTAAAAAGTTAAAATCTGTCGGAATGTTAATTTCTTGTAAGCTTATGTGGGGGAACCTGTGACGTTCGTGGGGGAACCAGAGCATTTTTTGGATCATTCTCCTGTGATTATCTAGAGTTTCTTCTACATCAGGTGAGATAGTGAGTTTATCACTTTTGCCTTTGCTTTCAACTTCTTGCTCGTATCCTCCAGGTATTTTCACATGTTCACAAGGTGGGGAAATAATGGAATCGTCAAGAAACTTCTGTTGCATCTCTTTTGCTGTAATTTTATCATCCAAAATTGTGATAAAATAATATGAACTCTTGCAATTGTATGGTTCAGAGCTGTACCAAGTTTCCAGGCGACGGGATTTTTTCTTTTCGTTTTTTGCTCTCAATTGTTTTGGTAACAATTTCTGTTCACGGAAACTGAACCGGGATCATTCTGTTCTTCGTTTGCTTAAAAACTTCTGCCCTGTGCATTGTTCTTACATTTGTCGGGACATCAGATGAATGTGTTTTACTTGACCTTTGGGGCATGCTTGTGTTTTGTTTACTTCATTGGAACGGATATCTGAGTCCGATTGCCCCATTTTGCTAGACGACAGAGCGACTCCTAACCTCCACTTGCTCGTCTCTGTCTATATTATCTCCAATGTGAGACTTCATTCACCAATATTATCATCAAGAGAGGGACTAAACCCTTTTTCGACAGACTACTATAATGGATTGTCTTAGATCCCCATCCTTCGCAATGACAGAAGGGAAAGTTAGCAAGGCTAAGTGCATGTTTGGGAATGCTTAAATTAAAATTTAAGTGATTATAAACAGTGAGTTTTATAGAATGTGCATGTGAATATAAAATAATCTACTTTAATTATAGTTTAAACTTTGTCAAAAATGTTCTTTGTTTGCACACGGACGCTGCGAAATTCATGGATATATTTAAACATCATCTTCGACAAACAATCCTCTATTACTCAAAACCGACTCGCTAAAGCACACTTGCTGCCTGTGCGTACATTCTTTCAGCTGCCACAGAAGTGTATTGAGCCAAAATGGCCCAATTAATAAAATCACACGTCACATGCAACGAATTGAGTAAAATCATTTAAGAAAAAAATTGCATTCTGAATAATAGATTGATGAATAATGTGAGGTATAAAAATAAAGAATTTTTAAAGTTGTATGTAGTATTATTTTATTAAAAAACGTGTGATTGAAAAAAAGAGAAACGTATTTATGAGATAAGAACAAGGCTCCTCTGCCAGGCCTGTAAAAGGCCTGGCAGAGCCGAGCCTCTCACAATGCGGGACCCGCCTCATTAAAATAACCCCCCAAAAATACCCCACCCCCCCATGTTTGTGTGTGTTCGGTAGGGGTTTTGGAACCCCTACCTGTACACCAAGCTTCATCCATGAGATAATGACAATCAAACAAGGGGTTAGTTGGGGGTGACGAACTACAGAGTGGATCCGTCGTTTCATTGGATTGATTACCTTTGTCGTTTGGGTAGTGTGCCCGACAAGGAATGTCTTGTGAATCCCTCCATTGCAGGCCAAGTTTTGTACTTTTTCACATGAACGACAAGTGACAACACTGTCATTTTGTGAAGGAAAAAAGAAAAGGACAAGAAAAAAGGGGATAGAATTCAATACAAAGAAAAAAAGAAAAAAGGGGATAGAATTCAATACAAAGAAAAAAAAAATAAAAAAAAAATATTTGTCCTCTGCTCCGATCATGTTCACATGTTTAGAGAACATTTTTGAAAAAAAAAAAAGAAGAAGAAGAAGAAGAAGAAGAAAAAGAGAGCATTTGATCTTGAATTTTAAATTATAGTCGCACAATTAGTCTTTAAATTTACGATGGCGCCTAAACTAAAATTTTAATAGATTTTAAAAGACTATTTATGAATTTCACGAATATGAATAGCTTTTCACAAAATCAATAATAAGAATCTAATTAAAAATGGCGAAATTTTAATGTATTTTTAAGCTTGAAATTCGTCCAAATCTTTTAAAATCCCTTTGTTAATAAAATTCTTATAAATCCGCGAGTTAGTGACTAGTGAGGATACCCAAGTTTTAAAAAATTTCACTGAAATACAATCTTAGTTGGGGAAATCTGTTTTGTAATAGATATTAATAAAATCCATTAAAATTTTAATTGAGGACACCCGAATTCATAAATTACATATAATTTTAAAATTTATAAAATCTCAGCCGATGATATCGATACAAGACAAAAGGTCCATATCTTTGTTAAATTGTTATTTTTATATGCTTAACTAATATAAATATATGATTTCCATAGTTAACTATGGCTGGAAGGAAAGCACTACCAACAAACCTCAACCAATGTCAACTGCCATTGGGCCATTATCAAATGCTTTTGGTGATCTAAAAGATATGGATCCTAGGTTAGATATGAATACAAGTATTATTGGTTGGCAAATCAAGAAAATCTTCTCTACAAGAAATAGATCATAAGAAAACGTTTATTATTTTTTGAAACTATGCAAGATCCTTAGCTTAAGAATTTGGTTATTGTTTCTTTGGCATAATTAATTTGTTTTTCAATCTTCTTTCTACAATTTCTCTACCAAAATAATTTCAAGCCTCCACCTTATGATTTATTTCAGTTGAACATAATTGAGATATCAATTAGTCTATCGCTCGGAATTTTTTAACATTAAGACATTGATCGATCTATTACTAGATCGTCAACTCCAACTAAAGCACAAGAAACTTGCTATATTCCCTTTGTGGATCACTTTTTTCCTCTGAATAATCACATGGGGCTGTTAAAATTTGAGATTCCATCTTAAAATGTCAACCTTGTTAGAGGAATAGTCAAAACCCTTATAAATTAGTCTATGTTTTCATCTTTATACGATGTGAAATTTTATCCCTTAACATGCCCTGCAAGATGGTGACTCGTTTGAGCAGATCAAGTTTGAAATTCGTGTGCTCAATTTTTTTTTTCGAATCTTAATCGGATCGAATTGCTCGTTGGAGCTTAATGTGCTCTGATACCATGAATCCCAAATCTTAACATGGTATCAGAGCTCATTAAACTTCAACGAGCAATTATATCCTTTAAGAGGGGCCACCAACCCCATAATATTAAAGTAATGAATAACCTCGATTTTTGGTAAAAAGATCTTTGTGGAGCCCATGCCAAATTATTCACCTAGATTAGTTTAGCTAAACCCACCGAATGAGATGAAACAAAAGAAGCTGAAAAGACCATGTGAATGGTTACAAGTAGGGTGTAAATGGATCGGATATGGATCGGATATGTCCATATTCGATTTGATCCGATAAAAATAATTTATTGATTCAATTCGATTCGATAATCTAACGAATATTTGATTGTTAAATCTATATTGAAGAAATAGGGAAGATAAAACCAATGTTAAAATTAACTTATTATTTATGCTCATATTTTAAACTAATATGGCCCAAATAGAAAAAAACAAGCAATGGCAAGTTCCCTATTTAATTTAATTTAATTTATTTTATAGAATGACGTGGGATGACATAACTTTTTGGAAAGCAAAAGAAACGGAAAGCCCTACAAACAATTGATGGTGCAAGGTGGATAATACTTTTTTTTTTTTTTTTAATGTTTTGAGTTTGATGACTTTTTTATTCTATTATTTATTTATTTATTTATTTATTTATTTTAGTGATAACATGCCATAAGAATATTTAATCGATTCAACTATTTATAACAAATCGGATTGAGGTGTTATTGGATCTGATTGACCTATATTCATATTTGATCTATTTAGTAACAGATTATCGAATTTGGATTTTGATCGAGTTATCAAAATGACACCTTAAATTCATCTCTCGTTAATTTCATTGAATTCGGATAAAAACCCAATCCATTTACAACCCTAGTTACAAGTCAACAAATTTACAATAGTTCTTTTTGTCTCTTACTGGAAACATATCTTATTTCGTGTAACGAAACCGTAGGGATGTTTGTGGTTTAACTCGAAGGCGAGTCATGAAACGAGTCGAGTTGATTTTTTTCATGTGAGTTGACAGTTGGATCGCACCAGCTCATTCATGAGCCAAGGAAAAATAAAAAAAATCATAAAGAATAAAAATGTGCGAGATACTAGCAAGTCGAGTGAATCGACAAAGATTTAGCCTATGTTTGACACCCATTTTGGGAGAAAAATTTGTTTTTGAATAGTGTTTGATGGAAAAATGTGTGGTTAAAAAGTAAGAATAATTTTTGGGTTTATGTGTAAT
>CAIGRR010295224.1:0-16948 GCA_903798365.1 Fraxinus sp. 1973-6204 | reverse complement strand
TATATGTGCAAATCAAAATCGGGCAAATCTTTACTCGGAGTAGAGCATAAATTATCCAAGACGAAGAGCAATTCGGCATAATAGTGTTATAACCATGCAAGCATTTTACATATGTAAATTTACTTTGTATGGTAAACATCATTGTACTCTAAATGACAAATAATTAGACCGTGACATGCAAAAAGCATATCTAAGTTCGGTAAACGTCAATGAATATAGCTGGACAAAAATCAACCTATCATTTTGACAAATCGTTTTCACCAGCTCAACTAAAAAGAAAACCCAATACCTATTTTTGAAGGGGGCTTTTTGGGGTAACAACAATTTTGATGGCGATGCATGCAGTCGACAAAATCTTTTTTATTCTAAACCTATCGATTCAGTATCTTTTTATATTCCTATCTTTCTCAACAAAAAAAAAANGGGCTTTTTGGGGTAACAACAATTTTGATGGCGATGCATGCAGTCGACAAAATCTTTTTTATTCTAAACCTATCGATTCAGTATCTTTTTATATTCCTATCTTTCTCAACAAAAAAAAAACAATTCTTATTCTTTAATTATTCTTGAACTCAGAGAATTTCGAAGAAAAGAAGTTTTTGGTATCGCAAATAGCTTTGATGGAATAAGATTTTTTTGCACGATTAACCCATGTTGGTATCTTCTACATATTCTTTTCACACTCGTTTGAGATGCACAAATTTCAACTTGGTGTAGTGGCCAAAAGAGTTATGGAAGGTCATCGATGACATGTATACTACACGAATTCGGCTTTCTATAATGCAAAAAAATATTGACAATCAAAGAAAAAGTTATAAAATGATCGGTGTACTTTTTTTATGAAACTACTATAGATATTTTTACATTTTCGATAATGACTAACACTTTAGGCGTCAACGATGGTCACGTGTAGAGGCAACCATAGATGTATCCCCACTTGACATATGCCATTACTCCCCAAACCAAAGACACGACCATAGAGGCCTCAAGACTCCCAACTGGGGGTCTATTACATATGTTTACGTTCTCTAGTTGTCATCCGTAAAAGTAAGATACTTTTGACGATGATGCCTTATGGAACCTCGTTGCCTATGTTTTGTGCACCTATAGCTTAATTCGTCAACAATGGTCCTAGAAACACCTGGTGATACACAAAACCTCGATAGATACCAAGATAGACTACAATGCTTCTTACCTCATTAAACCTCAATAATCTTTCCCCTACGAACCAAAAAAAAAAAAAAAAAGAGTCGCACTCGCACATCGACTAATCCCACGGGGCCCCGAAATTTATGACCAGGTACTCACCTCAGGAGTCTTGAAAGAACTCGAACTGGTGATCATTGAAGAGCAAACCCAAGACCTGACTAATTGAACAATCCCTCAAGATTTGTGTTTCCACAAAGCTCTTGGTATGACCTTGTCTCTGTCCACTTATTATTATTATCCTTCTCCTTCTGTCCAAACCTTTCCTAACCATATTTAACTTGCAAATGAGATGAAAAGGAAAAAAATATTTTAAGTAGTGAAACTTATAAGCTTGCTACTTGTATAATAGGTATAAAGAATTTATTAATTTAGAGTGTGCTTGCGTAATAGTACATATTTGTAATATTCCAAATTTCTAGTTATGCTTGTGATAAAGTGGCAAGAGTCATCGCTTGATGGGATAGAAATCGAGCCTTAATTGAAATTCTTGCAGAAATTTGGGAGCTTAATTCCAATTTATAAAAATCCATGTCCTAGGGTGGGTTCTCCGTGCTAATAATTTAAGTCTTGACAATTCTATTTTGTGCCTTAAGAGATACAAGAAATTTAAATTTTAACAATTAAAGTTGTATAGACATCAATAAAAGATTATCAACTCATCCTACAGAGACCCTGAGCAAAACCGACTGGGTTGGCAATTTTCTCAAACTCAATCCGAAACCCAGCTAGTAGATTGTAGTCATTTCATCAGAGAATGAACCACTTCAAATCACTCAAGTAGTTATCGAGACCAAATCCAACACTACTCGAAACTAGGAAAACACCAAGTGACAAACTGTTTCCCTATTAGCTTTGCAAGAAATTCGTCCAAGTTCTCCATTAAGAAAGGACAAGTATACAAGGAATATCAACAGTACGGTGAGAACAACATCCATGGTTCCAATTCAATAGAGATGCAAATCAAAACACTCCGGTTACAAACAAAATAACAATCCATTTCTTAATATATATAACTGCATTGTAAGAATACTCAAATCTGAAGGAAGGAAAATAAAGACTATATGAGCTCAGAGATGACTGGGATTTCAAGAAAGAGAGACATATCTAGACCACCAGAAAAAACTAAATAATGGCGTATAGTCATAGAAAAGAAGTGATAGAACCTCAGCCAACAAATTCATAAGCATTGTTAGACCTTTATTTCCATCTTAAGGACTGCCTTATTCCAGAGCAGATAAGTCCCAAGGACCGCCCTATTAAGCAAACTAGGAAGAAAGAGATGGCATCACTGACTTTAGCAATAACTGTCCTTATAAATGGCATTGTGATATCAGTCAGTTCAAGAAATAGACTGAAGTAGTACCTCCTGTAATACAAAAAGATGTTAGAATTAAGTTGACAGCCACCACAACTTGGGCTTCACACCACCATTAGAGAGTATGCAGATTGTAATTTATAATTTTAAATAAAAAGTATATCATTTTCAGATTTGACACAATAACAGTATGAACTTCGAGAACGCAGAAGCAGAAACATGACAACTCTACCAGAAGCGTTGTAAACTCAGACCACAGAAACGGTCAGCCAACAGAACCCTAGGATGAATCTTGATTTTCATATTTCATCAATTGCATGTATTGTGGATTGCAATTGGGACAGGTAATACAGGTACTTGCTCCATTTGGGATGGGTTCTGCTTAACAAATGGGTACACAGGCAGGTTGCAGATTTAATTTTTGAGCCACAGCAGCAGGCCCAAGTCCAGGCTGCAAGGTTTTTGGTCAACCAGTATTATGCCCCTGTTCGAGCCCCATTTTTTGGGGTAAAAACAGGTTTTATAATAGTGATTTTTAGGAGAATGTCTGGTTGAAAATGAGTTACGAAAAAATGAGTTTTGAAAAAAAATGGGGCTCAAACAAGGGCTATAGTTTATATCATTAAAATTTCCCTCACCCTTGCATATGCATGTACTTGTATAATTTATTAGTTAAAATGACTTGGTTTTAACTTGGATAGATTTTTAGGAAGAGTGGTTATATAATCATCACAGATTTTTATTGTTGCACCAATAATTAATTGCATTAAAGGTCCCCAATCTTTACTCATTATTATATTTATGTCTCAAAATTTATTCGTCGCATTCTTATCATCAACATTTCAATAATTAACACATTTATCCCTAATGATGGTTTTTGTCCAAAGAGCTCCTTAGGAGAGCATAAAAGGACTTATTTGCCTCTTATATTTGTAAATAAGAAGGAAAAAAACATAAACGTGCGACAGGAAATTTGTCCTTCATTTCAAAGTACGCTGACACAATCTTTGGACATTAAACTACTGTCAGAGATTATATGTGGTAATTATTGCAAGATTCAGATTAAGAAAGCACCAAAAACAGAACGTGAGGACATTAGTGCATCAATAAGCAAAGATTGAAGACCTTTAATACAATTAAAAAGTGGTGCAACAAAATAAAATGTGATGTCAATCTTTTAAAAAATGAGAAGACTTCAAATACTTTTCGTCTTTTCACCTTTGGAAGTGTTCTTTCATGAAATTTCACCTTTGGAAGTGTTCTTACATGAATTCGTAATTGACTAACGAGATAGAGGAAAGTAGGTAGAAATGGGATTGGAAAACTAATTGAAGTAATAGTTATAAAGCAAAACCCTACTTGACCCATCCTATTGTCTTTCTATCCTTACTAGCAAGAAAGACGAGAAACTATAAATGTCTGTAGCGTATTATTAACAAGTATCGTCTTATTTACATGACTATCAGAACCATGCATATGGAATATTATACAACAAAGGAAAGATGCTACAAATATTACATAATCTACCACTATGGAAGAATATCAAGGGTATATAGTAGAAACTGGTGAGACTCCAAAAATCAATTATAATATGTCAGAAATCATAATTTAAATGACAGAATACCATAATTGATTCTACCACATCCAAAGAAAGTGATACTAATGCACCTGTAATCTTTGCCAATTCATTCTTCTAGGTAATAGTAAGATCAGCAGAATGCAAAGGAAAGAAGTGATGTACTACATTATGAACATCATATTTACCCTAGAGACAATTATAAAATCTTATCATGGAAGCTTCGCTCATCAATACCACTTTTTATCTTTCGTTTTGCTGCTGAAACCAAAAACATACATAGTGCAAAATATAGACATGTCTTCTGGATGTTTTATAAAACATTCTGGAGTTAGCAGGAAAGACCTTACTCATTTCCTATCCTAGACACGAAGGCACGTTCAACTGCCATAATAATTTTTTTTTTCAATAAACAAACCTAGTAATGGCAATGGATAACTAGAAAATTGAATTTAGAATGAACTGATATCTTATGAAGCAAGAGCAGTTATTCGAGCTAATATTACATGACGACCAGAGATCTATACTCATTCCATTAAGTATGAATGCAATTCAAACAAAATACGTGAAATGAGGAGTATCAACATACCACCCAGTCAAGTACCGTAATTCCATGGTCCGTTTAACAGGTAATGAAATATGGCTGATGACGGCAAAACGCAATGAAGATGATACAGATCCAGATCTCCTCAAACAAAGCCTTTTCCACCAATTAAAATTTTCATCCTTACTCCTGGATTCCTCAGTGGGTTGGATTTGAAGTGTGCAAAGGTCAAAGTGGTCTTCGTACATAGATACAACTGCCTCCATATTCTGATGCAACCATTGGTGTAGCGCCACCTGTACAAAGAAACAAAACCACTCCTTTTCATGATACTTAAAATTATCAGCATGTCCATAGTAATACTGAGGTTACTATTCATTACATCACCCACTCTGCATAGTTCAACTAAATCCAGATCACATTCTAGATTTGAGGTTACCTACAACACCAACCTTCAAGATTTATTAAATTCGTCATTCTATTGAGTATGTTCTTTCTAATCCTTCTCTCTTTCCTGGACATGCAGTTAATCAGGTCCCCCTTATAGTCTTAAGGTACATTAACCTTTGTAAAGAAATTATTCAAGCACAAGCCAATATTACCACCTCTTGAATTTATTTAATACGTTTATTTTGGGAGATATCAAACTATTCAAAATTATGTTAAAAACAAAATTCACTCTGTACTGTTTTATGGCTATGTATGATCCTGCATTTATCTCAGGCCTCCACATCCCTTTGTTTCTCATATTTGACCAGTGAGTGGGTAGAGGTAATTCCAATAAAAAGGTTCAGATAGTTTTATTTTTGGAAAAATACTTATTTTTGTTGGTAATTTTGGATATTCATAAAAGTAATATTCAACTGCCAGATTTAATTTGGGAGGTAGACAGCTCCAGGACTAACCTGTAAAGTTTTGTACTGAAATGAACTGTATCAAACTGGCAAAAACTTCTATCTGTATATGCAAAACAGAAACTTCCAATTTTGATCCTGATTTGTTGAACAATTACTCACGACAATAGAGCATCACTTAAACCTCATTTGTTGCACGAAGTTTCAAAGAAAAGCAATCATCTTGTCTACATTTTAGTCACCTTCCTCAGAGGATGTGCAAGAGATAGGACAGGTCTGTAACTACTTAAAAGCCAATTGAATTTCAAATAATAAAACTTCACTTCCACATTGAGCATGAAACTCGTAATGTCACACTACTCCATGTCCATAAACCAAAGTATCGAGATCCACCTTTGAGGGATTGTTCTGCCCATACTAGTTGGTTGATAATTAATCAAATTGCACTCTAGTTAAAACAAGGTGAACATGCAGCATTTTACTCCCAAATTATTAATAATAATAATGTGTTCACACCCCCATCTCCGATGGTATGTAAGAATGCAGTAATTCCAAGTTGGACCAACTTTTGACTCAATCATCAGCAACAAAAAGATAAATTTACCTAAGTGAGAGAGCCATTCATTCTCTATTCTTAAAATGGCTCTAATTCAACTGAGATAATGGTCATAACCACTAAATTTGAACAAATGAAGACAGATAAGCATCATTGTACACAGCAGACTAGACACTAAGATTGTGGTTGTTAAACTCCCATCTGGATCTTATGATCCAACGATTCTTGATAATACGATCCAATCATGTTGTAGGATCTTATAATGGTAGAATCTTACGATTCTATTACTGGATTAGCAATCCTACCTATTCAAAGGATCCTTAAATCATCTATTTTTTAATAATTATAAAGATTTTGAATTATTCTTCAATGGATTAAGTAGTCTGGTTATTGGCTAGTTACATTGAGCTTCATTTTGAACTAAAGGCCAAATCAAAACTTTAGTGAAAACAAAGTAAAACAAAAATGGCAAAAAATAGAATCCCTATTATGAAATCTGGTATCTTTCAAGTCTCTTATCGTCTATGGGGAATATCGAAGATGACATTCATTTGTTTATCGTATATTTTTAATTCATTTCTTATCACAATTTCTATAATCACGTTAAAATATTTCATTTGCATTTTTCTTTTTATGCCTACATGTATTCTGTGTTATTTTTTTAAATTTCTAACTTGTTGAAAATCAGTTGTAGAAATACACTTGGTTTCTGAGCTCATAACATTGTGACTTGATATTTATTTATGGTTGTGAATAATTTGTGCAAATATGCGTGATAATTGGTGTCCATGAATTTGTCGTAAAAATTGCAGTTGAAATTTTGATCTTGATAATAAATTAATTGGAAGTATAGTTTTGAATTTTATTCTTGGTTCAACGCTTAATTTGTTATTAAAAATATTAGATGTTTATCTATATCTTAATATATTAAAATAATTGATTTTTAAAAATATTTGACATTTCACGTGTCTTAATATCTTTAATAATTAAATTTAATAGAATCTTGCAATCCTTGATTTCATCCAATGGTTTGATCCTTAAGACCCCTTCACCAATGTGATCCAAAATTACATTCCTGACAATTTTGGCTAAGATGTCTCTTTGAGTAGGAGTTCAAGTTAAACATAATTTGAGACATCACAATTTTACCGCCACAAAAAATATATATTTAATAACTATGAAAATATAATTTATTTAGTCGTCCGTGTTTTCATTCATATTGGATCAAAAACTGAAAGTTGAATTCCCAATATAATTCTGCACCAGTCATAAACAAGGTCAGAGTATTTGCAGATTTTTGTGAATTTATGCACCTCATATCTTCTGCAATGTAGTGATTTCACAATGTAGCAATACAATATAATTGCAAATATATTTTCCGTTAAATTTCTCTCTGACAGAAGAGTCACCAACTCACCAGTTACCACAGAAGGGAGTAAAATGACTAATTCATATATCTCGACGAAAAATGAGAACGAAGCACTCACAAGCCTCTTCTTGGAAATTAAATCGCAAATAACACAAATGTTGACCTTCAAAACTAAAGTGTAACATTTGGATTTTGATGTTTAGCATTAAATGTCAGTCCTTTATCAGGATGAAAATATTCTAGCAGCACATTCATAGCAAATAAAGATTTGGACAAAGATATAAGAAACAGCATGCACAAACAAGACTGCTAAAACATAAACTTGTACGCCTTTGCTTGTACGAATATCCCACTCAAATTCTTAAAAGCAAGAACATGTAGCTCAGTAAAAACTTACCTCATTCCCAGAGAAGAAATAAGAAAAGCAAAATTTATACCTCATTACGCAATCTCTGAAGTGCTCTGGTGGACAGTCTGCACAAACTCAAACCAAGGCTGTTCATTTCATTTGAAAGGCTACTGTCAACAGAAATAAGCTCCAAATACATGCTTGCAATACCATCTGCTAACGTAATCACCAAATCTTCTAAAATGGCTACTCCATGCTGGGTAAACAAGGTATGATTGTAGTAGGCATTTGGGCTGTTGATACACACACTGAGGTAAGGATCTTACTGGAACATAGTCCAATGTTTAGCATTTCTAAATTTACCTTATTGCTACCCACTCAGCAGAATTAAGTAATGCACACAATTAAAGTTTAACATCCGATCAAAAAACATCATGAAGAAAGAAACGTCATAATCTCCAATAGAGTAATTACAAATGGACTCGTAAAGCAGAAGTATCTCAGTCAATATTATTGGAAATACACATGGAAAAGTCAATGAAAGAAAGCTTCAGGAACACATACAGCCTTAATAATAATTTTCACAAGCGGTACTGGTATATTCATAATATATGTAATAAACATTTCAGTGCAGCAATCCCACTTCTGCTTATGTACTCTTAAATATCTCTGTTACACCTTTATCTTGACATATCGTTTCCTATTTATCCATTTGAAGAAATGTAATGTGAAATCTTTAAATGATGGAAGGATGAAGAAAAATTAACACGTGGCCAGCCTTCAAGTGAAAATATAAATGAAGCATATATAAACAGTAAACCATATTAAGGAAAAGAAAAGAAAACACATTGAAGCATGCATGCACTAATCCAAAATAAAAATTTCCAAGAGGAGCAAAATAGCTCTTTCACCTGACAGAACCAAATCTAAGAGCAAATATCAATTCTGCATATAGATCCTCCTTGCCCAATTTTCTTATATTTCGCAAAATAATGTCGCGTCCATTTAACTTGCTGACCAAAGAAGAAAGAAGTGCCTGATAGACAGGAGAAAAGCAGATTATGATAGAAACAGCTAAATCTTTTCTTCTCTTTAATGAACTAGTAGCAGGAATAATGTGTTACTATTTGTCATATAGTCCATATACCATGTCAGGTTTGCTGGTAACAAGGCAAAGCTCCTCTCCCATCCATGCAATGCATAGCGGCTGACAGGATTTCCGAATGATTTCATTAAATACTGCCAAGAAATCATTTGAGTGCATTGTATCATAGTTGCCAGAGATATTTACCACCTGTAGAATAGTTTGTGAATCCACTTTAAGGAACTGGGTGGAGAACAATTCAAGGGCATAAAAACATAAATGTGGATAAAACATAAATGTGGATAAGTTCACAATTAGTCTGTCATTTCTTTCATCCTATCAAATAGAGAAAAAAATGAAGGAACCTAACCCCTCCCTTAACCTTTTCCCATGTCACAAGCACAGTCTTTAGCATCCACATCATCTACTGCTAGACAAATTCTGTTTTGTACAGAATATAACTAGGAAATAAAAAACATGATCAAGTGGAACATGTTCCCAGTGACATGGATGAATTGCATGAACTAACAACTAATATAAACAGAAATTACCCAACTATTACTAGTCGACAAGTAAAAATTCCACCTTCCTAGGGGAATACAAGGAGTGCTAAATTAAATGTCAGCAGTTTAAGTCCGTGTTTGGCTAATGTTTATAAATTTTTTATAATCTGTCAAACCGCTTTTTATCCACCAGCGTTCATTCTATTGATTTATTATTTAAACCGATTATAAACAAATCCCGAACACATTTTAAGTAATTTGAAGCTTATGTTTTTCAAATATAACCATCCAGTAACCCAACAGACACCTTTTGAATGTCTATCTTTTCTCTCGATATTGATTTGTATAGAAGTGGTTAGACTTAATTCCTTCAAACTTGGCCATGAATTTGAAATCAATAAAAAATTTGAAAGAAAAAAGCTTTCCACTCCCTAACAATACAAAAGGTAATGAATAAAATTTCAAAGCAACAAGAAAGACAGTGCCTGCCTCGTCCTTGAGCCACTGAAATGAAGCCCACAGCAACCTCATCCTGGGACCCTCAGCAACAGCACACAAACTTGAAGGCTTTTTCATATGGCCTCCTTCAAGTTCAGCAATCCTATCGCCTACATTTACCCCATTTTGTATAAAATATAGGGAATCCATGAGCTTGCCTTTCACAATATCCCAGGCAAACTCCAAATATACCTCCTTATCATTCACCATGGCACTGCAATTAAAGAAATAATATCTCATACACGCAAAAGATAAAATCATACATATTTTTATATCATAAGGCATACATGATATTTTTCAAACTAAAACAAGCTTTTAACCTGATCCTTTCTTACCTACCAGAAAAGGAAGAGTTTTCAGGGACCTCATTATCTTCTGTGATTCTTGTTTGAGTGCTATAAGGGAACTTCTCAGCAGGTATTACACCAGCCATGTATGTCAGGGCTATGCTCACTAAACGAAAGACTTGGTCCACTACAGGAATCCAATCAGAAGTAATTGGAGCATCAGCATTTACCAGAGCACTCATGCACCGACACCTCAAAAAAGTACTCTGTTGTGACATTACATTTGGTATTCTCAAGTGAGAAGATATGAGCTTGCAATCATTCTGTGCCGAAAACTGGTAAACTTTGCAATTTTTGAAGTGGCCCTTCCTGAAAAGGGAAAAATGTCACTGATAACAATTAAGTAGAAATAGTATGATGCCCATTTCAGAAGAATCACTCGGAAACGACAATTAACCACACAAGTTATTTATGACACAATTCGAAGGCTCAATATATAAATCTCATTCGATACTCAGCTAGTGGAACAATAAAAATTGAGTTCACTATAATAATTAAAGAGGAACTTTTTGTGTAGAATTATATAGAAAAACAACCCAGGTCTTAATTAAATCATAGGTAATGGAGTGGAAGAATGAAGTGAAACCTTGGTGTAGAGACATGAAATGTTTTAGGCACAAAGGATCGTCCATCCTGAGAATGCAGCTTGACAGGAGAGAAAAGAGCCAGATACCCGGCCATTGTCAATATTTCTTAATCCTGTAAGGTCCATCTATGGCTTACATACATCTTGGAAATTGCTACAGCCTCAGTTCCCAAAACATCACCTGCAAAATCACTACTGAGCACTTCAATCTGAAAAAAAAAAGGTTTAAAAATACACACCAAACAGAGCTATTCGCGACTTAACTGATCCAATTTATAACAAATAATCCCAACACTATAGTTCATAATGAAACAACGAGATACTTATCTAAATTGCTACTGGTACAGTGAAGAACATTCAAAAAAGAATAACTGGATATAGCTGTGGATGAGCTTACCAAGAAATGAAACCCTAGAGGTGATGTAATGGAGGTAGAAATATATATCAGATGAAATTTAGAGTTCCATTAATGACAAAAACAGTTTTGATACACTGCAAAGCGGTGGTGAGAATGAGGATTGGATGTGTGCGAACCTGATTCTTCAAATGGATTGGTCAATCGCTTTCTCACTTCGTATGAAAAGTTAAAAATTTTAGAAGAGAAGATAGAGGGAAGGGGCAACAAAACAGGAAGCTTCAATGGAAATAACCCATATTTATCATGTCTAGGAATGAAAAATGGGCCCCCCCCCGGCCCTACCTCGTGGGGTCAACTAAAATATCCACATTTCCCATCTCGTTTTCTAATTCGCGTTGGAATAGTTACAGGTGGCGATACTTTAGAGGAGCTCGACGGTAAAAAGTTTAGTTTCGGATTAAGGGTGTGTTCGAGTCACATTATTTGAAAGAATGCATTTTGGAATAATAGATTGATAGAGAATGTGTGGTTGAAAAAGAAGAAAAAGTTATTGATGTGAAAGAAAATATTATTTTATTGAATAATGTGTGGTTGAAAATGAGTAGAAAAATGAAAATGAAAATTTTAATGTGTACCAAACAGGGGCTAAAATCAGATTTTAATCTATATTAAAGTTAAGCAATCAATATTAACCACATTTTTTCATGGGTCTCACAACTTTTCAACCACACATTTCAAAAAATCATATCACAATCTACTGAAAATCTAATTTTAATCTCAACCAAACACCTACATAATGCCTTCGACATAAGAGAAGTTGAAGTTAAAGAAATAATTGAGAATAAACAATGATATGTATAATACTTTCAAATTTATATTGCTAAAGAGATGAAAGTGGTACATTGGCGAAACAGTATAAAATTTTAGAGGCGTGATGAAGTTGGTTTATACCCGTCCCCATTTATAAATCTGAATTAAACACTATGCCCCCATTTGATTTGGATTTAAATTTATATTTAAATTTAAATTAAAGTCAACATTTAATTTTAACAACGTATTTTAAGGGATCCAAAATTTTTAAACACATGTCATCAAAATCTAATAAAAATCTGATTTTAATCCCTATCAAACGAGACAAAAAAAAAATGTTTGTATCGTTTGACTGAAGAAGGTAACAAGGTATACATGCCTCATGGCTCATATAACTCCATAAAATAAGAGAGCATTAACAAAAGACGTGACAAAATCACAATTCATATGATATTTAGAATATGAAATTCAAATGCTAAAATAGCCATATTCTATTTTTAGGGGTGTTCGGTGGGGATTAAAATTAGATTTTTAATAAATTGTGCTAGAAGTTTTTGAAACGTTTGGTTGAAAAGTCGGGAGACCCATGAAAGATGTGATTAATATTGATTGTTTGACTTTGACTTAAACTTATATTAAAATCTGATTTTAATCCATACCAAACATGCCCTAAATCTCATAACAGTAAAACGAGTAACAACCATTGAAAAATAACATCACGAAATTAAAATGAACAAAAATCTATAAACTAACACTCATCATTAAAAATAAATAAATAAAGCATTTAAAAGTGCAATTATCGAAATTTACTATACAATTGTGAAAAATATTTTTTTAAAAAAAAGCAACAGATAATGAACAACTTGATTTTCAACTATGCAAACGAATTCCCATCTGGGATTTAAAAAAAAATGAAAATATGTGATAGAAAGGGAAACCTTGCGTATTTATAGAATGCATTTAGCATACGTTTGACAATTATTATTTGAAAAAATGATTAAAAGCAGAAAATTCTCTACAAAAGTTTCCGTTTGTGATATACACTCATACCTATTTAAAATCCCAGAAAACCCCATATTTGAAACCACTTGTGCGAAAAACTCCCATATCGTCAAATTTTTTGTTAAAAACAGTAAAAATATCAAAATTGAAAAGTAACAATTTCAATTTTAGTATTCAAACTTTTTATTTGTTTACAAATTATATCCAAGTTTTTTTATGTACCAATTACAATCCCAGACTTTTAAATTTTATTTTCCACCCTACCCCACTTCATCTTCTTTCCCAAAACTTTATTATTTTATTTAATCTTTTCTAAAATTCTCCTAAATCCTTCACCTCAAATTCATCATTTCTTCTCCTCGTTCCAAATAGGGATCTTCAGGGTGAGGAATTTAAGAGCTAAGAAAAGTGCTTTTGATTTCCAATTTGAAGTTTCTTATAGACATATTATTTAGCCTGAATGATTTTATTTTTTCTACGTGTATTTACACTCGACATAGAAATAATTATAATGTATATCTTTTTCTGTCTTTCTTTTCAGTTCATTCTACGGGAGCTTAGTTAAAATTTAATCTATAAGTCAACGGGTGACAATCAGCGTTCTTTCTCTCTCACCGCTTTCAGGTATGCCTTCATCCATTGTGTATGTGTTCTAAATTTATTTTAATTTCAATATAAAATAGTTAAATTTCATTTATTTGAGCTCATACGAATATTGTCCCTGTTAAATTCTGTATGTATTGATTATGATTTTTTATTGTTAATGAGAAGAAGAAACGATGAATTTGAGGTAAAGGATTTTGGAAGGGAATAAAATAATAAAGTTTTGGGGAAGAAAATGAAGCGGAATAGGGTGGAAAATAAAATTTTAAAAATTTGAAATAAAAAAAAAAACTGGGTATAATTTGTAAAAGAATAAAAAAATAAATATTAATTTTGATATTTTTACTGTTTTTAACGAAAAATCTGACAGTACGAAGTTTTCGCAAAAAATGCTTCAAATAGTGGGGTTTTTGCAATTTTCAAAAGGCAAGGCATATTTCAAATAAAAACATTTTCAGGGGGTTTCTACTATTTCCTTGGAAAAAATAGAGTTTTGAATGGTGATCTGTAGGAGAATGTGTACTTTAAAATTAAGAAAAAGTTTTGAATTTCCATGCAAAATATTTTACTGTGTGAATGTGATTGAAACTGAATATTAAAAAAAAAATAAAAATTGAAAGTAATAGTTGTCAAACATGAGCTTAATGCAATTGAGTAATACAAAAATAAAAATTGTTATTTTAAATTGACTATTCTTTAGAACATGTTTGGTCGGGATTAAAGTTAAATTTTTAGTAGATTTTGATAAAAAAAAAAATTTGAAATGTGTGGTTAAAAAGTTACGGAACCCATAAAATATGTGTTTAATATTGATTGTCTGACTTTAACTTATATTAAAATTTGATTTAAATCATTACCGGACTTAATTTTATACAATGAAATTATTTTATTAAACATGACGAGGAAAATTCGATCTTTTATTCAAACATGTACTGACATCCACATATCACGTTCAAGACTAAAACGATAAATGCTAAAGTATTGGTCATTTTTCAATTACTTATAATTAAAATATCAATTTTAATATTAATTAATTGAATTAATTCCGTTTTGTCAATAATTTTATTGATATTTTAAAAATAAATGTATATTTTCATCATTTACATCCTATACATAATACATTATAGGAGGCTTGTTCAAATCCCTCAGTTACTCATTTTGACGACAAAAGCGCTCCAGGTTTCGAAAATTTAATCTATAATTTAGTTTTGGTTACTTTTCCTTGCTCTAGCAAACCCAGTTTTGGTGCCTGTCAATTCGCATTTCATGATGCTGTAGTAGATGTCAATTTCTTCATGATGCCTAAGCATTATTTTGCTGTCTAATATAATTTCAAATGATATTGTTGTTACGCCTGGCCATCGAGGCTCCTATAAAGATTGCTATGTGGACAACTAAGCCACGTTGGCTAAGAAGTCAAGGGAAGGCCAAAATGGTAAAAGGAACAAACATTCAAAGTCATTTCAATGAAGGTTGAAACTGATGTTGAATCACACTCTATTGGGAGGCTCTGGAGCTTGAAGTCGAGATCCTTACAAGTTGTTCGAAGCTCTACTACGCCAGAAGTCCTTAGGCCGATGCTAAATGCACTGAAGATTCGAAGATCCCTGAAATGACTGATGTGATGTTTGTAGTAAAGGCATATCAGTGTGTCAGCCTACAATATAGAACAGTTGATCCACTGTCAATATTAATTATAAGAATAGACATTGATCTGAGGTTTTGGTGTTGGAGATGTGGCCACGTGATATCGATCCAACGATCATCACGTCCGCCATGACAATATAAATAACCCCTCCTTGTAAGAAATAGAGGGTTGACATCTTTGCAATCAAAAGAGAAAATACTAATTACATTTATCATCAATTGTTCATTGCATATTTCCCGAATACAAATCCGAATAGAAAATCATTGTGGTTTCAACATTAATCCATCCTTTTTTTATTTATCCTTCCACATATTCCTTCTAAGGAAAGGAGAAATTTGTTCTTAGTTCAATCTGTCCAGCAATCGTTGATAGTGTGGTTGCCTTCGATTCATAAGGTCGGAGTCCGAACGTTTTGTCTCTTGTCGGAAGTGTCTCCCGCGTCCACTCCAGGTTGATTACCGAACGTAATCCGGTAAGAACATGTCGGAACCGTACTTGACGTGGCGAGAGTGGGCCCGACATCTGTTGAGCTCAATTTTTGGGGTCAACAATTGTTATATGCTTGTTATTTAAAGTGAATGACCAATACAAGGAATTAACAACCTAGTTGGAATGAACGAAAGCGTATTGAATATCAATTTTTTTTAAATTACTTAGTAAAAGGGGAAAGCGTATTGAATATCAATTTTTTTAAATTACTTATTTAAAGTGAATGACCAATACAAGGAATTAACAACCTAGTTGGAATGAACGAAAGCGTATTGAATATCAATTTTTTTAAATTACTTAGTAAAAGGGGAAAATTTTGAAAATATGAACATTCTTAAAATTTGACCTCTTACGCTCAATCTAAATTTCAATCCGATGAGGACCCTTGGTGCGTATTTGAAAGGTTTGTGGCTCAAGCCTCAAGATGTTAGAATCAAAACTGTGGGACCCATGAGCAATCGATCCATTAAACTAAAACTTGTTTAGGGTCTGCCAACAGGATGAACAAAGGGGTGGTGGCGCAGTTGGCTAGCGCGTAGGTCTCATAGCTTCTGAGGTATCCTGAGGTCGAGAGTTCGAGCCTCTCTCACCCCATCCAACCTTTTCCATTCTATGAACCTGAATAGAACTGGATTCTGGAAATTTTATTAAACCTTTTAGGTTCTTGTTATTAAGTAATTATAAAGATTTGATGAAGGTTTGAGACATAATTTGAGCTCCATTTAGAGTGCCAATTATTCGTTTTCCATTTCTTCCCCATCTTAGTTTTATTTTATGGAGTGTTTTTTGCACTGAGATTCATTGTATTGACACAATTCTGTTTTGAGAAATGCTACGTGTACAGAAAAAAACATACAGAAAACCTACATAATACACAAAAATAGGTGGGGTCCCTTTTTTTGACAAAATTTAATTTACATGGAACCCACCCCCATATGAGTATCTGTAAATTTTCTATCAAAAATTTTTCTGTACAAACAAAAAAATCTTCTGTTTTTGTACAGTGGAAGTCAATATTTAGCACATTATAGTCCAATGAGAATGGAAATTGAGAAGGTTTGAAAAGAAAGTTAACACAAAGGTTTTACTTGAAAAACTTCAAATTTTAATTTAGAACAAATATCATGGTAATTAATTAAAAATATATATATTGAAAAACCCACAGTTTCTTTCATATAATAATATAATTACTATGCAAACACATGCTGCTTTCTTTTTGGCTCTTTCAGCTCTTTCCAACACATCCTC
>CAIGRR010295161.1:0-16884 GCA_903798365.1 Fraxinus sp. 1973-6204 | reverse complement strand
ATATAAGAAACATTGCATCAACCATGATTTTCCTACTCGCTCATGGTCCTACTCCTAGTAGTAGTACCAAGTTGGTCCTAACTTTTAAAAAATTTCTATATCTCAACTTCTTTAAATGTATATTGCAAGTTGACCTTCACGATGCTGGCACCAAGCTGCCAAATCTTTGACTATTCTAATCTTCCATAATCATGAGACTTAACCAATGAACATAAATGGCTTTTTTTTTTTTTTTTTTTGGTCTGGCTTCATTAGTGAAGGTTAGATGGATATTTTCAAAATGAAGAGTGGTCGAAGAGGGGTGGGAGTAATTTGTTCAAAATAATGATGATTTCTTAACAAAAAGAAGAAAAATTACAAACATTGTTGATACAGCTTTACATAACCAAAAAACCAACTGAAACTATTATATTTAAGCACTTCTATAACATGTCTATGGCATTTACGAATCAAAACAATCAACAAAATTGTTCTCCTGCCCATAGTGGGCATGGATAAAACTGCCACTTGTTGTTGTGGCAGGAGAACCTTATTGTTGACACCTTAAAAATGCAGCCCAAGATTAAAGGCTCAAGGTGAGAAGCCCAATTGGAAAGTCCAAGATAAAGGCCTAAGTAGAACCGTTGATGAATATAATAGAAGCCCAAGAACAAGGAGGCATCATCGCCCAAACTTGCAGGACGCCCAGAGGCTAAGCGAATGAAGGGCCATATGATCGCCCAGAGCGATGTCCTATTATCGCCCAAACCTTCAAGTCGCCTAGGGTTGAGCAAATCTAAGGCGTTATGGTCATCTAACCCAGCAGTTATGGAAGCGGTTATTAGACAAATTCGACATGCCCCACGATTCAAGGATGGACAGGTAAAATGCACAAGTACTGTCAACGGTTATGAGATAACTTCTTCCCAACAAGTCGGTCNGAGCAAATCTAAGGCGTTATGGTCATCTAACCCAGCAGTTATGGAAGCGGTTATTAGACAAATTCGACATGCCCCACGATTCAAGGATGGACAGTTAAAATGCAAGAGTAATGACAACGGTTATGAGATAATTTCTCCCCAACAAGTCGGTCATCATAAAGAAAGTGGATAAGTTACGAAGTAATTGAGCAGTTCCGAGCAGTTTTATCACTCAGAAGTCACTAATGGAATATAAAAAGAAGTGAAGACATAGAAGAAAAGATCCTGAATCAAAAACTCTCAACAGAGAATATGTAATTTTAATTTCTTAGTTTAACTTTAAAATTCTTCTTTCAATACTCGTGTGCTTGCGCCCCTTGGAGGCATTTTGTTTGTTTCCGATTATAAATCTTAACCAATAAAAACACTCATTTTTGGGACTTTGTCTTAAGAGGTCTGTTCCTTACACAATCGTCTGATCTCTTTTTAATTGTTAGCGAACAAAACCCGCGAAACACATAAAACTTACAAAGTTTCTTGATGCAAGATGTTTGAATATTAATGCTAACTTTGTTAACGTCAAAGTAAAAAAAAGACTCGCTACAAAATTGTTCGTTTAAAATCTTTCTATTCATCAACTCATACTCTATTCAACATTATTCGCCTCCAACTCCAACCCACCACACCCGGTATCCTTTATCCCCAACTTCGTTAATTTAACAGGACTGCAAAGCAAACAAGCTTAAAAGAACTCAAACATAAGATTCAACTGTCTTCTTTCAAATGATCAAGCTAGTCACTACTTTCAAACGCGACAATGTAATTCCACAAATATTAAATCCAAAAAAGTGAAAGATTTAAGGCAGAAAGGGGAAAACAACTCCAATCTCGGAGCTATTAAAAAAATCCAACATGTTTACGAAGGCAAATGAAACTAATATGAGCATTCTTAGGGACTACTCTTACACGGCTACTAGTTCCATTAAGTACATTCTTAATTGTATGCTTGCTTTTATGGAAAAGCAGGAATACCTGTCCATGCCTGCCTTGATAATGTAGTAGAATACAGTAATCTGAAGGACTAAAATTTGCGAAATGCCCTCTTGCTTTATGTGGGGCTGTACAGGTCTCTATATCGCCTTTGAGCCATCTTCTGTTGCTGAATAAGTAGGGGATATCACATATGCACAAAACTATATTCATTGAACTTTGTACACAGATGTAAATGTATTCATGTTTCTGGTGGGGGTTAAGAGAGACTTACCATTCGAAATAAATCCTTGAAGCAAGATGTGAGCTCTCCCGGTTTGCTCTGTAGTATCCCCTGTAATTTGAACAATCTTCCCTGTTACCTCAGGTCTATCTTCAATCAGTTCAACATCTGCTCCAGATAGCTGTTTACAGCAAATTCATGATAAAGAGTTATTTTCTCCTCTTAGTTAATGATATCAAAGTACGACGAACTGAAGCCATACATGACTGATCAAAGCGAACTTGTTGCTTGATTCTATAACAAGCTTAGATGCCACACTTGTTGGTATGACAACTTCCAGCGTACTTTCATTGACAACTGGCACTGAGAGACTGGAAAAAAAGAAAATGAAGGCACGGTAAATAATTTACCATTTGAATGAAGCAACACCCTGACAGGAATCAAATAGCGATTCCCTACCTATTCAATGCAATCGGTGCATCTTCATGAAACTTTCTGTTATTTAGATTCACTATTGCATTCCTGAATCCCCTCACGTCCTGCATATCAAGTGGAAACTCTTTAAAAATCCAAAAAGGGGATTTTATAGGTTATGGGGAATGGTCTGGTCAAGCAGAGGATTCCGTCCTACCAGTCAAGATACAACCAGAAAATTGTGGGTGTCCATGAATAAAAATAGCATGCATATCTACTTACTTTCACTTGCTGAGCCGCTTCTGCAGTTGGTATATTCTGCTGAATAGAAATGACCAGACTGTTTCCGGCATGTGTTTCTAGAGAAGTTATTTTTTTGCTAGACTCAGCCTCAGGTTTCACAATACCCGTCATAAGACTAGTAGATGAAATAGAAGGTGGTGCTAGATCCTTTTTAAGCAACTCCTGGGATACGTAACTACGTACCTTTGATGTTACCTCAACAAGAGCCTCTCGAGCTGTTGCAATCTTCCCAACAATCTGTATATGAAAATTAACGTGAAGATTGCCATAATTGTATTGGTCCAAGAACCTCTTCTCAGAGGATCTTTGGTCAAATCATTTCGAGCAAAAGGCGCTTGGAAAGGGGAACAACAAGAACCAAGGAAGCTACACTTGCACCACAAAAGAGTTATTTATTGGTACTAATAGTAGATTCTCTATATTATGAAATGATGTAACAATAAAGACCACATTAACTACTGTCCAATCATTTTTTATCACTAATCCGTAAATCATACCCCAATCAGAGAGGAAACTGCAGGATTACTTTATATGACACACAGATATGGCATCCCATGGTTTGGACCATCAATCAAATATCTTTAGTAAGTCCTTTGAGACTAGCATGTCACTAACAGAAACACGTCTTCTAGAGTTTACAAGCATATAAAGAGACAAACCTGTACAATCTCGTAGGACCCTGATATACCTAGTGGAACGTCTTCTTTAGGCAGGATCTGTATGTTTGCACCTGTTATTTTCCTCATCTCAGATAACGTTCCATCTTTTAACTGTAAGCATCCAGCGTCATCTGATTGCAGAAGTAACCGGGTAATAATAAAATTTTCTTTTCCTTGAACAATATCAACAATACGGGTCTGAATATGCATCAAAGCTTCTTGAGCAGGAAACATCGCATCATCAAGATCCTAAAAGACATAAGTGAAATAGCTTAGATGACCTTTTGGAAAAAAATAAAAGCCAAACACCAGCTTAATCCGATAAAATTAAAAATGTTCAACTTTAATGCAGAAACCTGATCAGATAAAATTAAGCCCCTGTTTGGTGGCCTTTTTTTTTTTTTTTGGGTGGAAAAACTTAGTTTTGAATAGTGAATTTTTGGAGAATGTGTGGTTAGAAAGTAGGGAAAAGTTTTGGATTTACTTGTGGAATATTTTATTATGTGAATGTGCAGTTGAAAATAAGTACATAGGAAAAAAGAGTTGAAAGAATGTGAGACAAACAGAGGCTAAGAGAGAGGAAGATGTACCTCATCAGATGAAATAATAATTACATGCTCATCTGTGCCATCAACTAGATCGGAGACCTTAACATCAACACCGACATTATTTCGGAGCAAATCAACAATCCCGTCTGACTCTCCAGCAACACTATCAACCTTGTCGGCTGGGCAAAGTATACGAAACACTATGCCCTCACCAGAAAATGAGTGTGCATTTTGAGCTAGAGCAGGTCCAGATTCAAAGGCATCTCCAGATGAATGGGATAATGTGATGTTGCTCTTGGAACTAGAAGAGAACTCTGAACCAAGATTAGACCCTTCAACAGATGATCTTCTTGCCCAACTATTCGTGTGTGAAATTAATGCACCATTGGAAGGGGATAAACGCAGAGGTGAATTTAGCTGATTATGGAAATGGTTTCCATAATGATGTTGGCTCTCTCTCAAGCATGTAGATATTATTCCTATAGCATGTTTCACAGCGTTCTTATAACCAATGACCTGCAAAAGAGAACAAAATCCTCGCTATATTAATAAAATTATATCCTTCGAAAACAGAGGCTGAAAAAAATATTCATATAGCTGAATTTTCAAATATAGTGAATTAGGTGTGTGATCTTGTAGAACTCAAAAGCTCAATCATTCACTTGTGGAGAACTAGATGTAGCAACTTTTAAAGTAGAACTGCATCTCTTAAGTCCAGTGGTCCGTAAAAGTGCACTCAACAGAAAGTACAATAATTTTCACAAAATTTATCAAGAATGATTTGAAATGCAACTATGAATCTCATAGAAAGTTTGATCCTTGCTCAGGATGAGCGCTGGTGACATGCTTAACACATGCAAGTCGGACTGGAAGTGATTTTTACGGTGACAGATGGGTGAGATAAATGGGGTAATAAAGGAATCCTCATTGATGCAAAATGAATCTTAATCTCAAGCTTTTGGAAAAGTAACAAAAAGTATGTAAAAGTAAAGAGACACATGTGAAGCAATGCGTTCGGATATATAATACAATTGACAACGATGTACGAAAACTTCATTTAATACGTAACAAGCACATTTAAAGAAGTATTCAAAAGCTATAATTTCTTCAAAAGTAGAAGTTCAATAACTTTTTTGTCGGTTTATCAGTAATTACTTCTTGATTCAGGATACGTGTTTACATATCATATCCCTCAACTGCATAGAGATCAACAATTGTCATCTCTAAACAAGATTAGCATTAATATTCAAACAATTTGCATCAAGAAACTTTAAAAGCTCTATGATATCCTGTCTGTAATAGAACTAAAAGGTTTTCTTAATAAATACTCAAAGCTCCATAGAGAAAGATAGATCAAAACCTGAACAATCTCTTCATTGCCACACAACGTGGCGAATGGGGATATGTGGGTAAAACCCTGATATGGGTATGAGTCTCTATCTTCATTCGTTCCATAATCGTTCCTCCTCTGCCTAGCAAACTCCCCACTTGCATTCGCGGCACCACCAGCCTTGTTATCACCCTGTTACCATTCCCACCACCTCCCTGAGGCTCAAACTCGGTGTTTACATGATCCCCAAACCCTACATTACACACATCAATCTCCAACATCCGGTCATGTATCAAGAACAATGCCTCCTGAGCAGGGTAAAACTCTGGTTCACGTCTGTAAAGGTCCTGCCTTTGGTTATCAAAAATCTCAATAATCCTCTCTTCATCCCCCGGAATCAACTCATGAACATTGATCCAGGCCCCTGTGCGCTCAATGGCATTAATTACTCTCCCAGACCTCCCAATCACACTTCCTACTTTAACTTCTTGACACAAAATCCTATAACTGGTTCCTCCAGCACCACCTTCTCCAGCAGAGGAGCGCCGGTGGTGACTGGGAGCATAATTGAGTCCTCCTCCGCCAACAACTGAATTGTTGTAGCGGGGTCCGGTCCTAAAGTTGAGGGTTTGGTCCGAATCATGATAGAGTCCTCTGAAACTCGATCTCCACATTGTAATTTGTCCCTTGAGAGTTTGAAAAGTGTTCAAATCAACCCAAAATCCAGACTTGTCTAAACAAATACCAAATAAAAAATTACATTCACTGAAATTAGGGTTCTTAGGCAGATGAGTTCCTCATTAGAAAATACTAATTCTTATAAATTTAAAGAATTCATTTAGTGAAATATTTGAAGTTCAGCAGCTCGGATTCTGAAATTTACACAAATCTTTGTTCTAGATTATGATTCATCATTTATGATTACAGGTTAAATTTTGTGTGTAATGAGCTGTACTACACAAAGAAGAGTTGAATTTTGATTTGTCAGTAAATAAAACATTTTATATGAACGATTAGGTTACGTGCCAAGTACATCTTGTCAACTTTACGTGTCCAAAAATTAGTTCATGTATCTCACACGAGGAAAACATAAGATTGTAGTCCGGAGCATTCGAAACCTTTATCTCATAAATAAAAAATAATAACTTTATCATTAGACTACCAACAATTTATATTCTATAAGCTAAAAATTTTTCTTTATTAGTTTTATTTTCAAATACAAATAGAAAAGATCAATAACAAGAAATACACAAAGAACTTTGGGGGCTCGACCCTCCCAAGATACCCTTAGCTTCTCCTTTCGAGTAATGCACGACAAAATTCAAGAAATTTCAATTTTATGGCGCATTTGCCATGTTAGAAAAAACAATAACTACATGTATTCTTTATTATCTAAAGTAACCCAAGATATAATATTGAAGATCTCACAAAGTGAAATCTCAAGTAATCAAAGGCAAAATGAGAGAATGGAAGGGGTCGACTGTCGAGACAGCAAAGAGCAAAAGAAGGGCTCAAAGTCATGTGAGATTGAGGATCAAGAGCACGGGAGAGATAGAATATCTTAAGAATTTAAAATTAACACGTAAGTGATCATATAAATTAATAAATAAACGCTTTTTTATTTTGTTCATTTTGTCTGGCCATCTAGGCAAAAATATGTTCTTATATTTCATTCTTTTATTGTCTCGACCTAGTTCCTTAATAATTTTTCTATAAATTTTAATATTTTTATTGATATAATAATTCGAGTTCCAATGGTAATGTGCCACTTGGACAGAATCTTGAAATCTAATCCGTTAAATCAGTTAGAGGTCTGTCTTCCCCTCCCTATTATCCTATACTAAACCTCAACCAAGCAATTTTTGTTCACTGGTAGTGCCATCAGCTTTCCTATTTGTACATCTGAAGCTCTGTGCTAAGCTTCAATTCCCTCCGATGGCTTTGTCCAGTACACAGCTTCAAAAATTTCTACTGAACAAGATTTACTGCAACTATGACTATAACAAGACCGCAAGAAAGGAGGTCGTAGTTAAGGGTGGAAAGGGAAGATGTTGCTCCGCGATTGCAATAGACGCACCGTCTTCATTGACGAGTGCATCGGGAATTAGATGGGGCTCGATTAAGTTACAAGGAGCTCGCGAAGAAATGGAAGACGATATTGTTGTTGTTCAATCTGATGATCTTAATGGGTTTTCTTTTGCCGCGGTTTTTGATGGGCATGCCGGATTCTCCTCTGTTAAATTCCTCAGGTTTGTCAAAATTATATCAATTAGTGGGGTTTTCAAGCATGTGATTTTGCTATTTAAGTATCTTGACTTGTGCTTATTTGTTAATGATGCCCCCTTCATACATTTTATTCAGTTATTTTGAAGCTATTTAGGTTTTACTTTAAATCTAAGAAGTTATTGGACTAAAGTGGGTAGACTTCGATTTTTTCTTTTTCGAAGTTGAGACAAAATTTTCTTGTTGAAGACTAAATTGAGTAACTCAATGTGTTCCCATCTATCTGCTTAACATTTTACATCAACATAATATCAAAGTAGGCAAAGATCTTAGTTAAATTCTCATTACCACCCATCCATTGATGAAAAATGATTTGGGTGTGCACATGAAGGGGTGAGTCGACAACTAAATTTAAATAAATACATTAAGTTTCCAACTAAAACAACTTAAACTTTCCAATGAGGTTGTTCAACATGGTACGAGAGCAAACAAAGATCTTGAGTAAAAGTTACAGCACCACTCATTTATGAAAATGGTATGTTCAACCATCAATAGAAAATTGATTTGAATTCCACGTGAAGGCCTATGCTAAAGACTAAATTTGAGTACGAGTCACAATGCCTCTCATTTATGAAAATTGTACACGCGTCAGCCTTGAATAGGAAAAAATGATCTGAACTCCATGTGAAGGGATGCGGTAGACTAAATTTGAGTAAATAAATGTGTTCCCTCACTACCAACACAACCTTTTAGTTGAGGTGGTTCGAAATTCTACATTTTGCTTTGTGAAGTTACCACCAACTACTTGTTAATGGATACTTTTTCGGAAATGTAAGTTAATGTAAGCTAAGATTCGAGTGGTTATAATTAAAATTCTGATATTATCCTTGCTGAGTTTATTGCAATTAGCTGTAGTAACTGGAGATTCATTTCATATTGAGAACTCAGATTTATAGGAATATTCATACATGACCTTCGATTCCCCCCTCAAGTTCTAATATGTGAGTGGACAACTGATTATGGCAGTTTAACAATTGTAATCGTGTAATATTGACGACATAACTGAACGTATTTACTGCAGGGAAGAACTATATAAAGAATGCATTGCAGCGTTACAAGGTCTACTGTTGAATGGAAAGGACTTCAAAGCAATTAAGGATGCACTACAAGAAGCCTTTGAAAGCTGTGATGCAAAACTCTTAAAATGGTAATCCAATATTCCTTTCTGTTGTAACTTTAACTGGCCTCAACAAAATATGTCATCGAAGTTCAGTATTGTCTCAAAATGATTTGGTATGATTTATGATTGTATTGAAGGTTTAGATGCTGTTTCATTTTTTAAAGGTTGGAGACTAGCGGGGAAGGTACTGAATCTGGTTCGACAGCTACAGCTATTTTTCTTCGGAACGATGTGCTATTCATTTCACATATTGGTGATTCGTGCGTGGTATATAAATACTCATCTGGGTTTAATTTTCATGAAAAAACCGTATTTTGTTCTAGATATAAAAGACAAATTGCCCAAATTTTGCTTCTATAATGCAGGCTCTCTCACGATCTGGTAAAGCAGAAGTTTTGACAAATTCTCACCGACCCTATGGAAATAACAAAGTTTCTCTTCAAGAAATCAGAAGAATCAGAGAAGCTGGTGGATGGGTGTTTATTTCTACACTTAGCTACAATTTTTAGCCGAAATTCATTTGCTTTATGTCTTTGAAAGGCTAAATATTTTTTGCTTTGGGTTCTCTAATATAGTTTCTGTGCAGTTCTGATAAATCTAGCATCTTATGTCTACAGATTAATAATGGAAGAATTTGCGGAGACATCTCAGTATCCCGTGCTTTTGGGGATGCTCGTTTTAAGACCAAAAAGATCGAGTAGGTTTATTTTTTTATTTCCTGGTAAATTTTAAAAATGCTGACTATTTTTTCATTTTTAAGCTTGGTTTTTATTAATCGAAGGATGCTGGAGAAGGGAGTCGAGGAAGGGCGATGGTCTGAAAAATTTGTTTCTCGGTAAGTATATATATAAATAGTCCGATATGAGATTTTGCTAATGTATAAACCATTCAGAAAGTTAAATTCCTTGGCCTCTATGGTGAAAAAATTCAACTTTCCTTATACTGTGTCAGGGTACAATTTAATGGAGACTTGGTTATTGCGTCTCCCGATGTTTCTCAACTAGCTTTAGGATCAGATAATGAGTTCATAGTGTTAGCATCAGATGGCTTGTGGGATTACATGAACAGGTCTGTCGGTTACCTTTACAACATAGAGCAATTTATTTTTCATGAATAAAGCTTGTCTATAGCCTACTATTTCCTCTTAGACGGTAAATAATCTAAAAATACTTTCGTGTATTACAGCTCCGATGCTGTTAATTTTGTAAGAAGTCAACTTAGACAACATGGAGATGTTCAGGTAAGTTATATGCCTCAGGTTAGTACTTTGGCTCCCAAGAAGGCACAGTTAACTTATTTTCTTCTGTTAACAGATGGCTTCTGAAGCTCTTGCCCAGATGGCTCTGGTAATAAGTTGCACAGACTTAATATTTTCCATTTCCGGGTCTAAGTTGCACTTACTATTCTAACCTGCAAATAATTTATATTGCAGAACCAATACTCGCAAGATAACATCAGCATTGTCATTGCTGATTTGGGGTACGCATTTTCTTTATTGATCGAACTTCCATGTTCACTACTACTGCTAATGAACCTAGTTTTATTTTGGTTAGTGCCTGTCAAATCCATTGAATGGTTTCATAAAGCTAATGCTGGAAAGACTAAATCATCTATTTCAATTAGATGATTCAGTGTATCCATAATCCACCTGCCCCTAAAGTCAAGATGATGTTTTTACATGGTAATTCCAAGTCTTGTCGGCACAAATTTATGAAAATTGTGCGTGTGTTGGGCCTTTGATGAAAAAATTAATCCAACCTACACGTGAGAAGGCATGTTAAAGACTAAATTTAAATAAATAAATAAATGTGTCTCCCCTTTAACCAAAAGTGAAAGGGACCAGCAAAAAGGTTTTGATAGGGATAGTTCATGGCATAGTTTTGTTATATCATGATTAATGTTTCCCATTAAAACATAAAGTCGAATTGACAACAGACGGGTCTAATGTAGTCAAACATATCATGTTCCCAATTCATCAATTTTTTGTTTTAAAGGCAATACACGTCGTTAGCCTATGTACATTTTCCATGTGAAACTTTTACTTCTTCAATAAATGAGGACGCTCTTGTTTTCTTCAACTTCGTGTTTGTTCTTGGATTTGAAATGTGTGCAGGCAAACAGATTGGCAAAATTTACCTCTGGAGCAACAAAATTTTGTGTATGAATTGGGCCAAGCTTTAGCTACAGTCAGTATACTGTCACTTGGAATATGGATGTCAACTCTGCTATCATAATGAACTCGAAGTTTGACTAGTTATATGGACATACAATATGATGTAATTAAAAAGAATGCGCGTCCTATGCTTTGTACATTCAAGCATACATGTTCTAGTATATATATATATATATCATCTTGGGAAAGAGCAGAAAGCGGTTAGCATATAGTGCTTTTTGCACGAAATCTTTCGATCAATTTTTGCTGCAAAAAATCTGTTCATATTTTGCCCTTATACTCGATATCTACCAAGATATGCTTATGACTTTTAGCTTCCTCTGTATGAATGACTATTATCTGTTACTGCAATATATTCAATCTATGAGCATGTTTGGGAGTTCTTAAATTAAAATTTAAGTGATTATAAATCGTGGATTCTACTGAATTATTAGTTGTCATGTATAATCCAGTGTACAAAAGCTTTAGCTTCAGAGTTTAGAAAGATCGTATTAGCTACAAAATGTCAAAAGATCGTAACGGTTCTTCAAACCAAATTATGGTACTCAAATTGAGAGAGAACTCATAAACAAATTTGAAATGAGGGAAAGAAAGCATCGTTTGAAACTTGAAAGAAATTAGGTTCTTAAGATTACTTTGCTATCCCAACTAACGGTCAAGATTGATATTCGTTACAAAATTTCAAATCCCATTTCCACTGAGGCCGAACCTAAACTTGTGCTCGGGAGACAGTGTCCATGCAATAATTAAGCTCTGGTTTTAAAATAACAACAAATTTTATTCATTCCCAGTTTATATCAAAGGTGACCAGCCACAGAAAGTTTACATAAGAGCATCTAAAATACTTTTGGCATTTTCTGATAATGCCATGAAGAGAGATTTAGAGAGGGAGAGACTGTGTTATTGTATAGATAGAAACTCATTAGCTGACGTAGTCATTTGTGATCTAAATCTTTATGTATTCCAGCAGGAGATTAGAAGAATGGACGAACAGATTCACGGATTTTTGCCACCGCCTCCTTTTTTCCCTCTTGGATCATGCTTAGTATTTGGCCCTGCATAGTCATAATCTAACACTGCATCAAGTACAATGAGCTTTCTTGAATTCACTTGCATTTCTCCCTTCAAAAAAGATTCAGAAAAGGTCAGTTGAATTGCGTAATTTGTTTGTTAATATTGTTAGCAAATCTTGAAGACAAAAGACTTGCTCTTTTTGAAGTATTTAAACATCACAAATAACTTATGAAAAGTGACAAAAAAAAGTTGCTATCAAAGTAACTTTTTAGCTCCGTCATGCATCAAGTGCCTTGCCTCGTCTCACCATGAGATGAGAGTTGAGACATACCTTATATCACAATGCTATGCCACATTTCTTCTATTTTTTCACCCCATTCCCCAATCTTGGAGGAGTTCTCATTGTTAACATCATATGATACACACGATCGTGGCTTGTTTAGCAAAAAGACAATAAAGCATTGGATAGTATTAAACAAAATAATTTTATCTCATATATTATATTGTCCAAATGAGTCAACTACTACGTACCAAACATGTTTTTCATTTTTAGACAACCTCAGCATGAAATTTCATAATCAGTGCTTTCTTGTGTGGGTTTTAAAATGGTAGCTACATAATAGAATTAATGCAAATATAATGAATTGCCAAATTACCTTGTGACTCGTGAAAACGGGTTTTGCTTGAATCCCGGAGCAGTCGACCATGCCTACAAACAAGAAAAAAGCAAATGTCTAAGCTGATATTTATCATATTCATCCAATGAACTAAGCAATGAAGACTAAGTTGAAATTAAAGACTTTTCAAGAATGTATTTAGCTTAAAAACCTGTAGATAGGGAGACAAATAGTAACAGAAAAACAAGAAAAGAAGCCTTTATAGTAAGATTCATGGCTATAGTACTAGTTGGTTGATGGGGGAAAGGGTCTGCTTATATAAGCAGAAATGTGCATTAACATTGTGGGTGTAGTGCACCCCACCCAACCAATAGCTGATACAATGATGATGATATGCATTACCTCTGAGCCACAATATGGAAGTCAACTTCATTATGTGTGTGTGTTACATCAAAAAAATAAGCAATAGTGTGTGAGTGGGGTGGGGGGGGGGGGGGGACAGAAGATGAATTTTTTTATTTTGCATGGCTTAGAGCACAGTAATTTGAAGTTTGCTTTTGGTTTTCATCTTTTTGTGAGTCAATCTCTAGTGGCAAATAGTTTCATACCAACTATCAATCAATAATGTACATCCTTTGTTGGGCAGTGCTGGTCATTTATTGGTTGTCTTCAACTTTTATTTTTGCTCTGTATTCTTGTCACTTCGTTTCCAGACTTGAGCATTAGAGAATTGTCATCGAAGTATAGCATGATACTTCTTATGATCGTATTTATGTAAAACTGTTTCATCAACACTTAAAAGCTGACCAGAAAAAGGAGCTTAACCAATTATTATGACATGAATATATTGCTTCAATCCCTGTTGGAAGTGCTTCTAGGGGTGTCGGCACGGCCGAGCACGTTGTGCCAAGTTTGGCTTGACCCACAAGAAATCCTGAGCCGGGAATGGACCATCCCGGGCCTCTTTACAAATGGCCCAAGCATCCTTGGACATTCCGCATTTGACACACTTGAGTGCTTCTCTACCATAATTACCTTAAAAGTCCGATTTTCCAAAATTACAATCTTCCTTTATTTCTCTCAAGACATTATCATCAAACCTAACGTTAAACTTAATCGTGTTGAATCATTTGATCTAACAGTTTATGCTCAATGCTCATCTATAAGATCTCATATATATATATATATATATATATATATACTTATTATTTAAATATGTATATTATTTAAATATTACTAATAATATTTGTTAACCTTCAAGATGTATGTTCAAATTTTGACTTCTCAGTGGTACCAAACAACACCTCTAACCTATGGTGCCTTTGATCCTAAATATTTAGTCATTGGTCAAATCAATGTGTAGGACACACAAAACGATATTAGTGGCCTACAAAGGAGTAATTTTTAGGGTTGAAATTTTGAAAGCCATTAAAGGAAGCACTGCCAAAATGTAGACAAAAAACACTACAACTTTAAACTTACTTATATGGTACTAATTACTTATAATCAAGACAATTGATTAAAATAGTCATATGTTGCTGGAAGAGTAATGCTATTCATCACCACTGGGATTACAAACACAGTCTATGTGGCGTTAAATGATGTCATTTAATTTCACATCTCATTTAACCTATCACTTAGAACCACCTAAACTGTGTTTGCAAATTGCAACCCCACTGGAGATGAATAATATTACTATTGCTGGAAACACCAAATGTTTGTAATCATGGTGCATTTTGGTGTTTTATGTGTGAATAATTACAATGTTTTAAGTTTGTCGGGAAACCTAAAAAAGCTTTCAATTGTTTATACAAATTGGGAAGGGCCCTCGTCCCCCAACTCCGGTATGCGGCATTGGCTAGTTTCGTAAGAAACAATGAAAAAAAATTTAGTTTCTTTTTTGTTCAACTGAGCATAGTACTTATATACATTGAACAATGCAAACAAAATGGAGGTGGGTCATCAAAAAGATCTAACTGATATGCGTATTGAAATATACAAAAAAAAGGTGCAATTTGAATGTAACATCGGGTTGTGAGTGGAGATCAAACTCCTTTGTAATCAAACATGGTATACATACCTTGTAGGGGTGCATTTGGGGGTTTAAGAGAGTACAAATAGCATTTGACAAGCTTATTGAAATATATAGAATAAGATATAATTCGTATGTAAGATCGAGTTGAGTGAAGATCAAGCTCCTTTGAAGTCTAACATGATACACTTCATGGGGTGTATTTGGGAGTTAAGGGCGAGTAAGAGATACTTCATCATTGTAATAATCAGTGAATAAATCTTTTTTTTTTTTTTTGAGAGTATGTTGCCTTTTTTCAATCCTCGTGTTTTTTACCCAAGTGCTTGATTGATAAAGATTTTTGGAGAAAGTGATTTTTTTTGGTAAAAGTAGGAAAAAGTTCTCAATAAACGTGAAATGATTTTTTCGGAGAACATGTGGTTAAAAATAAATATGAGAGAGAATTGATTCTCAAATAACCAAAAAGAGGCTTGAAAACTCAGTTCCATCGGTCTGAGAAGGCTTTGCTCAGACTTTAAATACTTAGAAGTGCCTTATTTTCATCTAAAGAATCAAACAAAGAAGTAAACCCAAGGTCACATTGAGAGAGTATTATTTCTATTCTTCACGCCATTTTTCAATAAAACAACATTAGAGAAATGCCTAAATTCCCAAAATTATATTATCTAAACGGTCATTCCAACTATGTCATAAAATGTTGCGTACATTGAACGGCCTCGACATCTTAAACTTTCAACAGACAAGTCATACTAATTAAATGGAGGTAGATATTAAATGGTTAGTGGAGACAAGACTACGATTGCAAAAGACAACAAATTTCGAATCATGACATGTGCACTAAACAGTAGTTGAAGTCACTGACCTACTGTTGAAAGTGGTGCATGCTGTTTTATTAGAGAATGCTCTTAGTACAAGATTTATTTTGGATGAGGTGTTGTACACTTGCAGAACCACAAATATTTCTCGTCGGCATTAGAACTGATGGACAACCATTAGTCTTCAGGTATTTGGATTTGTTAAGATATAAAATCTCACATCGAATAAATATGAAAATATAGACCAATTTATAGAAGTTTGTGCTACTTCTCTTAATAAGGTTGACATTTTAAGATAAAACATCAAATCTTAACATGATACCAGAACTCTTTACACTCCAACGAGCAATTCGATCCGATGAAGACTCAAAAAAAAATTGAACACACGAATTTCAAAATTAGTATACTCAATCGAGCCACTAACTTGTGGGAACATATTAAAGGATAAAATCTTACATCGAATAAAGATGAAAATATAGACCAATTTATAAGAATTTATGCTATTCCTTTAATAAAATTGACCTTTTAAAATAAAACCTCAAATCTTAACAGGACTACATTTGTTCAAACAAAATTATTTGATTAGGGAAATGGAGAGCTTAATGACCGCAAAAGTGGTATTTGTTGCGTACACAATCTATTTGGGTCTTCTCGAATGTCAATGTAGACGCAAAAATCACATGCAAAATTTTCATCCACATCTGCAATTTCAATCACGTCGACCCAAATTAATAGCCATAATCACACCACGTGATAAGTTGGAAAACCCGAGAAATTAATTTTCCCTATAAAAAGACTGCTCATTTTCTCACACTTTTTACTGTGTAGTGAGTAATATTTTTTTACTCAATTTTCTTGCATTTATCTTTCTCAACCCATTACAATTTTGACCAACATCTTCTTTATCCCAAACCTATGAAACGGAAAAACATACTTGAAAACAAAAACTTCATTTTTAACATGGCCGGACATGCTATATAAAGACAACTTCAAAAAGTCATTCATTATGCAGGATATGTGAAACAAACAAACATTTTTTTTCCCTTGAAAATACAAAATAAATTGTATCATATACATCCACTGAAAATATAGCTCAACCCCTTGAAAGCTGAAAAATATGAGGCAAAACTACACAAATACACTGCATTTGGACAACAATTGATTCTTCAAAATCCTATTTTCAATCCTTCCAATGTCATCGCAGTTCATGACATTGTAATTTCTTGATACCAAAAGTTCGAAAACCAAAAGAGAACACATTTAAAAATGCAACATTGAAGGGAAAAAACAAAAACTATACTTCTACATACGAGAAAAGAGAAGCATGTATGTTTTCATGGATGCATGTATTTTGACTCGAAATGCCTAACTGAAAATTTTTGAAAAAAAAAATGATGTGAATAAAATGCCTAACCCGACCACCCACCCCACCCAGCCCGCTGACCCTGACCCTGACCCTGACCC
>CAIGRR010295156.1:0-13031 GCA_903798365.1 Fraxinus sp. 1973-6204 | reverse complement strand
CCACCACCACCACGTCACACCTCTCTAAATACGTAGATCTAGATCTGGATATGATCGCTACAGATCAGCACTGCTACACAACATCGTGCTGTACACATGCCTGCTACACAACCCGATCGAAGTTTCTTGCAGGCGGCGCTGCGCTATCGCCACTGTGTGCAGTGGCGCTGCCTGCAGTCTACGCTGCGCGGCGGCAGGTCCGTGAGCACTGCAGCGCTCTTTTGTCGACGGAGCTCTCTCCATGGCGCGGTTGTCCTCCATTGATGGTAAGATAGAGAGGAGATGAGAGTGGAGAGATGGGATAAGAGATGAGAGTGGAGAGGGATGGGTTCAAATGATTTTGGGGTTGATTGGTTAGATAGGGTAGGGGTGTATATAAATTAATTTTTATTGTATATAGATATAAAAATAAAAATTAAAAACGTTTTTAATTTAATAATTAAAACATGATTTGTGCAATATTAAACTTGATTCAGGTTTTATGAAATTTGTAATCTAATTTCAGGTCTAGATGTAATTTCCTCTTAATTTTTACATCTAATCATATTTTGCCAACACTTATTGTGTCAAAGCATCTGTCACAATTTTCTGTCAAAATGACGTAACCCAAATTTGTTATATTTATTTATTATTTATATAAATTATAAGTACTTAAAAACACACTAAAGAAGTATCTCAACCATGTTTGAAAGTGCATTTTCAAACTTAGAAGTTAGTTAAACATTTTTCCTACTCACGTGTATGTAGAACGAGTAATGTTATTCATATTATCGATTGTAATAGTTATCATATGTGACATCTTGTTATTTGATGCATTATCATATTATTTAAGAAAAAAAAAACTAATGTCTCAAATAACAAGCTGTCATGTAAGATAACTACTGCAATCACATGTACTATGAAGAGTTTTTAATGTAGAACCTACAATTTTTACCTACTCATGAACACGTCTCTTAGGATTCGTTGCTCATACACTCTTGAAATCAATACCAAATAAACACTTACACCCAACTTCTACTTACATATGTTACATGTCTTGCGGTGTGCCATAAAAGCATTTATAAGCGATGATTCTGTATTTGTAGCACAATCTTCAGTAATTGATGCTTGTAAGTAATCGAGTAAGGTTATTTTAGTAGATTTTGATAAAAATTGATGAAATATTTTGTTGAAAAGTCGTGAATTTTATAAAATGAGTGGTTAAAATTAATTGTTAATTTTTACTTGAAATATTAATTGAATATACTTCGAATTGTGTAAGTAACTCTGCACGATCAACTTCGAATACTTCAAGTTAGTTGTAATTTATGCTTTCTTTCACTCTACTCTCTATAAATACCCACGCCTTCCTCTTACTTGCACTTCTCTCCAAAACCAAAATCTCTCTCTCTCTCTCTACACTGTTCGGTAGGGGTTTTGAGCTATAAATACATACACATATACATATATAACTTTATATACAGTGCTGTATATCGAGAGAGAAAGATATGGATGCTTACTCGCTTCACCTAGCGATGGCGGCGCTGTTTGGAGCGTCGTTCGTGGCGGTGTCGGCGTACTATATGCACCGGAAAACTCTGGACCAGTTGCTGGAGTTTGCCAAGGCGGTAGAGAGGGACAGGGAGGATGCGGTGGACGGCGGTGACTCGCCGCAGCATTTGAAGAAGTATCCATCGCGGCGGAGCCATGGACGGAGAAAAGGAAATAATGGATACTATGGCCGGACGTCGGCCTCTTTGCCGGATGTGAGAACGATTTCCGGTGGAGGCGAGGTTGAGGAGAAGAGGAATGGTCCGCTCCATGTGGATTCTATTCCGGCCGGGTTGCCGAGGCTGCACACGCTCCCCGAAGGTATGCAATTGTCGGACTTCGACTGCTGGCCGGACTAATAAAATCAATTATTTATATTTGGGAAATTTATAACATAGTTGAAGCACAATTTGATTGAGCATAAATAAATGCATTATAAAACTTTATTAGTCTTAAATAAATGCATTACTTTTTTGGACTAATTGGATCTGTGAGTTCCATATTCGCCATGTGGTATCAAGCACAGGAATCAATTTGTGGAGTGGTGGTAAAAGAGTGCAAGTTGTGAGCTATTTTAAATTGTACTGAGTGTTTGGAGTACACATGTTACAGTTAAATGTTGTGTATGAAAAACAAGTTACTTTTGGCTATTTTGAATTCTCAATATTATTAAATAATGATTGGTTTTTTTGCCGAACTTGCGAGTCATGTGCCTCTCCAATCACTCATTCGCCAATTTTCCAGAAGCCATTTTTGATCATAATGACTACTGGCATTTCACCGTGAACAAACCTTGCTTCGCAAGGAGTTGCACAAAATGGTGGAAAGCTGTTATTTGGCCATTCAGTCCTTTCTGAAACGATTGCTACAAGATTATTATTTGCTCCATTGTTTCATGAGGATTAATTACCATTAACTTATTCTATGTTTGAGGGGAGACTGCTGAAAAGTTTACCGTGTTTCTTTCACATCCATGCAGAAAAAAGGGAAAGGATAATTTTGGCCTTCAAATGGGTAATGCCATATTGATACCTAATTTATGTGATGCAAAATAAATTTAAATCACCTGGGTTGACGGCTAGACATAAAAGTGAATCCAGTTTGCTGTCCTGGCAATTTTATTGTAGCTTGTAGGTATTGACTGTTGCATTCCATTCCACTGAATACATATTTGGATCCAAGAAAGTGTTTCTCCAACTCTTTCTCAAGAATGACTGCAGTTATTTATAACGTAAAGTAGAAGTTGACAGTTAAAAGAAAAGGCTTCCATTTTCCTAAGTCGGTGTGCATTAACTCAGAGGCTAATAAGCTTATTTATTGTAGTATATGACAATTTGTATCATAAATGGGCAGGTTCTTCAAAACAATAATCTTTTATATGTAATTAAAATAACACTATTCTCTTGCTCCATAAAGTAGGTCTTTGATTTAGGAACCATAATTAGCCTATATGTATATATAACTACTTTCTCTTTGAAGCACTTAATCATTTGCCTAAAGCCAGACAAGTTTTGCCAAATAAAACTAGTCCATTTCCTTTGGACCTCCCACCATTTCAGAGAAACGGAAACAAATTTCTTCACTAAAACCTGCTAAAACTCCTTATATGACCTTTACGTGTCCTCATATGAGGTTGTTGATGACAGTATTCACTTTTTATGGACCCCCGTGTTCCTGGCACAAACTTCTGCTTTGCATGCGTCGTGTATTTTTGTGCTGGAAGCCTGGAACCACACTGTATCTTTCGCTTAGTGGATCAGCACACCATAAAAGAAGAGAGAGGAAACTGAGAAGGGGAATTTGTGTTCCAAAAATCTTTTGCACTGTTAGCTCTCCGTTCTCACTGAAGTACCCCGCTGCAAGGTTTATTTAGTGTTCTTTACAGTGCACCTTGATCTTTTCCGAAGGAAATGCTTGTTCTTATAGACCTTTGCATGTATACGGTGTATTGCTAGGTAGTTTTTGGTTAACAGCACATCGCTGGTGCCAGAAGATCAGACTGCAGAGACTCTACTAATTGTTTTATTATCCTTTCTCCATTTTGAGTCTCCCTTCAAAATCAACCTGAGTTGAGTAGGGAGCGAGTCGAGTAAAGAAAAGGCAAGATCTTGAGGCGGGGGTTTAATTTTGTTCAGTTGCAGTAACTTTCTTTTCCATTTCAGGAAAATCTGGTAGCGTGAATTCGCCCATGAGAGCTAGACATCTTGTTCGAACCACTTCACCTAGATCCCCAGTTGCTAGTGCTAGTGCGTTTGAAAGTGTAGAAGAATCAGATGACGAAGATAACCTGACTGACGGTTCTAAGCTGGATGCTACGTATCTTCATACTAATGGAAATGCGGTGAGTTGTCACTAGACATGCATAAAAAGATATGCATACTCGAACATGTTGGTTACTCTTCACACAACATGCCATTTCTCGTCCATAATTTTGGGAATATTTCGGCATTCAATAAATCTCACCTCAATGAACCCCTTAATGTGAAAGCATGTTTCAGAATGTACCAGATAACGTAAATAAAAATGGAGAACAAATGCCGGTAGCAGTTACATCAAGTATGATTCGCTCACATAGTGTAACTGGTGACCTGCATGGCGTTCAACCTGATCCAGTAGCTGCTGATATTCTTAGGAAAGAACCAGAGCATGAGACTTTTGTTCGTTTGAGAATTTCCCCTGCAGGTATTGTTCTTTTCCTCCCTTTGACGCACTTCAATTTCCATTTTTAGTATTTAGCAAAATGGTCTGCACTAAAGTTCTGTGGCTGGTTTTTAAACTGCATACTTGGATAAGGCTGACTTATCAATTTATCCTTAAGTATGCAAAGACATTGCTTGAAGTGAAATGTTTCATCAGCTGTTAAATTAACGTTTAATGCGACTCTTCACTTGATGCTGCTTCTCATTTGAATTATAGAGAAAAATGCTGACATGCTGTATAGTCTTTTTGTGGTGCTGTCCATATTTCTTAATATCTTGGCTTTTCGTTCTTTCTTTCTTTTTTCCTCTATTGTCTTTCTTATTCATTTTCGTTCTTTTGTCAAACCCATTACATGCAAAAAATTGATCATATTGTTGGTCAATACTCTGACATTTTTACGATTTGTGATATACAATTGTTGTTCTAAAATCTAAATACTTTATCGTGTTGGTTAGTTACGCTGCTTATATTTTTTGAAATATTTGTATTCTTCTTTTATTTCCTTGGAGAGTGTTATGACTATTATATTTCTACCATAAAAATAAACTTTGCATGTTTCTTTCAGCTTGTATACATTTATGAGTGATGAATTTGGCCCAAAAGTAAAATTGTCTATAATTTTGATTTTTTCTTGTGACTGTTGCTAGAGACGCCTTCTGCTGATGAGGTGGAAGTCTACCTGAATCTTCAAGATTGCCTTGAATTTCGAAAAAGTTATGTATTCAGGGAAGCTGTTGCTCCATGGGAGAAGGAAATTATATCTGACCCGAGTACACCAAAACCAAACCTATGCCCCTTTGATTATACTCCAGAGGGGAAATCTGATGTAAGTCTGAATAAATTTATTACTATATTTTATTTCTTCTATGCTTGCATGTGTCTTTTCTAAATTGTCATTCCTTTTTAAACTTGTTGAAGTCCCTTGTTGATTTGAAAATTTCCTATGAATTGCGTTTCAATTTGCTGCAGCACTATTTCCAGATGGAAGATGGAGTTGTTCATGTCTATGCAAATAAAGATTGTAAGAAGATGCAAAAGCATCTAATTTATTTTTCATAATTAGTTCGCTTTGGAAAACATCTTTTTTTTTTCTTTTTAAAAATTACTCAATTTTACCTGCAGCAAAAGAGAAACTTTACCCCGTTGCCAATGCCACAACCTTTTTCACTGACCTTCATTATATCCTCAAAGTCATAGCTGCTGGGAATATCCGAACATTGTGTCACCGTAGGCTAGTTCTTCTAGAACAGGTTGATACTTCCTCTTAGTAGCAAAAATAAGCTTTTGATATTAATCTATCATTACATTGTTAATGAAGACTGAACATGAATTTGGCATCCAGAAATTCCAACTTCATTTAATGCTTAATGCGGATAAAGAATTCCTGGCTCAAAAGAGTGCACCACATCGTGATTTCTATAATGTGAGGAAAGTCGATACTCATGTTCATCACTCAGCTTGCATGAATCAGAAACATCTTCTAAGGTTTATAAAATCAAAGTTGAGGAAGGAGCCTGATGAGGTAATTCTTTGCTTGATTTATTCCTAAATACCCTTTAGCATTTCATCTTCTATTCCGCTAATTTGGTGAAGTAAATCATGTTCTACTTGAGATGGTACTGATTAAAGATAATTTTTTTTTAAAATATTAAAAAAGACATTTAGTCAAATATTAATGCAGGACTTGTATATAACAAAATCTACTTTATTCTAATGAAAATCTCAAGCTTTATCTAATTATTTTCAGGTTGTTATTTTCCGAGATGGGACTTATCTGACCTTGAAAGAGGTCTTTGAGAGCCTTGACTTAACAGGGTAATGATGTTGTTTACATTGATTGTAAAATTGGGACCCAGCAACAAATTGTCATTTTGCACAATTTTATTCTTCTTATCATTGTTGTCATTATCCTCTTCCTCATCATCATGCCAAGTGCTGATTTTTTCTTACTTTTGCTAACTTGAATTTGTTTCACATAAAATTGAACAGGGATGACCTGAATGTTGACCTATTAGACGTTCATGCTGACAAGAGCACCTTTCATCGTTTTGACAAATTTAATTTGAAGTATAATCCCTGTGGTCAGAGTAGGCTGAGAGAGATCTTTCTGAAGCAGGATAATCTTATACAGGGTATGTTCTATTGCTTTTTCTTTTCTACAGGTTAGATGGTGAAAGTTCCGGTCCTCTGAAAGAAGCTTTAACTTGTGGGTCTATATGCCAGGATCCAATTATGCAGTCTTTCTTGCCATTGAAATAAAAAATGTGTAAAATTATAGTATCCAACTGGATGTGAACCTATATTTAAGTAATAACCAATAATTTATACTTCATAGAAATTAGAATTGTTGATAGATTTATTAACTGGGCCTTTGATTCTGGTACCGACCCTAGGTTTCTGTTTTTGAGCTTGGATATCCAATACAACTTATGATGTTTCCAACAGGTCGTTTCCTTGGTGAACTCACTAAGCAAGTTTTTTCTGATCTGGAAGCTAGTAAATATCAAGTGAGTTTCCCCTATGCTGTTAATATCAGTAAATGTACTTGATATTGGTTGATTTAATTTTTATGAAACCAAGTTTCATTTTAGTTCTTTTTGTGGGCGAGTTGGGGAATGGGGATAGAAGGGAGTGCTATTTCCTTGGTTTGGGTATGCTTAGAATGAAGGTATGTCTGTAGAGGAAGTTACTTGTTAATGTGAGCTATGCTTCTCCTATGTTCTTGCTATTTTCCTTGCTGCATGGCTCTGTTTCCTGAACTGCTGCTTTCATTGATATCTCGTTTCAGTTTATATCCAATGTTTGCTGGGGATGATATCATGCATGCTTTAAGGATATAACCATTATGGTGGTATTCAGAAATACATTTTGCTGAAAATGTCAGATAATGCTAGCATGACTAATGAATTGTCAGTGTACAGTAAAATCTGAATCTCTCTATTTCTGAAATGTGTATTTTCATGTTCAATGTATACAGTTGATTATTTATCCGTTTCAGGGTAAACACTTGTCATATGGTTATCAATACACGTTTAAAAATATTCAAATTTTTGTTTATAAGATGTTGTGTCGCTCTAATACAGATGGCCGAGTATCGAATATCAATATATGGCAGAAAAATGAGTGAGTGGGACCAGCTGGCAAGTTGGATAATAAATAATGACTTGTACAGTGAGAACGTTGTCTGGTTAATTCAGGTGACTACTGGATCTCTCTCGTCCTATGATATAGTAGTTGTAAATCCCATAGATATGAGCAGCTTCAAAAAATCATCTACATATTAGAGTTATGGTGATAATATTTAGCGGCAGGCCTGGAAAAACTTGGAAATTTAATTTAATCAAAAATATGGATTATATGTTTTCTAGATAAGAAGTGATTGGATTTATTTTGTTACGATTGAAATAGTCAGCAGTCTGAAATTTCTATGGATGCTTATTTGAATACCTGAGCATTTTGCCCCATTTGGAGTTGCAACGTCATTTGTTATATTGAACATAGGCGATTGTGGCTACATCAGAATATGAAGGCTGCCATATTTTAGGAGTTCAAACTGAAAGTCTGAAATGATCACCATGAAGATCTTTCTAATTCGATAAATCATTTTCTAATTTTTCTTGTGAATTACGAATTGATACAATTGAAACAGAATTATTATTGTGGTTACAAGTTAAAATCTTTTCCTAACTTCAAAATTTTGCTATACTTTCTTTCATTTCTGTTCCCCTTTTCATTTCTTGTATGTTGGTTTCATGTGCAATATAATTTATTTACAAATCAGAAAATTCAGATGTTTTCATTCTCATTCTGAAACTTCTACCATCTAGCTTCCTAGACTCTACAATGTGTACAAGGAGATGGGAATTGTGACTTCTTTCCAGAACATTCTCGACAATATCTTTCTACCTTTGTTCGAGGTCACCGTTGATCCAGATTCACATCCCCAGCTACATGCTATCTTAAAACAGGTTTGTCTGCTCCTATCTCATATAATTATTTTTATGCAATTCATTCTAAGTTATCCATCTTAAAATAATATCTGTTGTTCTCTAAGGAAAGTTCCATTCATAAACAGTTCTACTGAACCTCAACCAAAATGCCACTAGTGCAATTACTCGAGCCCGATGGCCAAGTTCTCCATGAGGCCATGCATTTTGTTTCAATTCTTTTTTGTCCTTGCTGTTGGTTCATTTATTATTGGTAATCTTTTGGGTGTTCTGAATGTCTGAGAACTTTCTTCATCTGTTTTTCCTTTTCTAAATCTTTTCCCTTGGGATTTTTTTTTTCACTCTTAAAGTACCATTATCTTTGTTCTAACAGGTTGTTGGGTTGGATCTAGTTGATGATGAAAGTAAGCCTGAAAGACGGCCAACAAAACACATGCCTACACCAGCAGAGTGGACCAATATTTTCAATCCTGCATTTTCTTACTACTTGTACTATTGTTATGCTAATCTCTATACCCTGAACAAGGTGCACATCATAATTTTATTGTTATTTTTCTTTCACTCAATGCTAGCTCAAATGCCATCCTGGAAAATGAAGAAAAGATTCGTAGTTCATTCATTGTTTAGTTTGCACTTAAAAAGCTTTTTTTCTACATTGTTCGCTTGACTATTAATTTTTAACTTCTTGTGTTCTGTTCTAAATTCCTTGGAGTTTAACTTGTGACTGGGACATCTCAGCTTCGCGAGTCAAAGGGCATGACGACTATTAAGTTCCGGCCACATTCTGGAGAGGTAACCAGTCTAAGCTTCATTCTGTATTATTTTAATTTTCAACTATCCGAGTAGATTGTATACATCACTAACATATTAATGTGATCAGGCTGGTGACATTGACCACCTTGCTGCAACATTTCTCACTGCTCACAATATTGCACATGGGATCAATTTGAGAAAATCTCCCGTACTTCAATATCTGTACTACCTAGCTCAGGTAAGGGGATGAAAAAAGTAGAAATAAGTAAATACACTTGATCATATGACTGTTTCTAATGGTCTAGAATGACGGATTAATCATCAGATTGGTCTGGCTATGTCTCCTTTGAGCAACAACTCTTTATTCTTAGACTACCATCGGAATCCATTTCCACTGTTTTTCCTGAGAGGTCTCAACGTTTCCCTCTCGACTGATGATCCATTACAAATCCACTTAACTAAAGAACCCCTGGTGGAAGAGTACAGTATTGCTGCTTCTGTGAGTACTCCTATTCTAGTGCTCTGCACATTGTATGGTTTTGATTGATAAAATTCTAACACGTCCCTTGTCGTTTTTTTTCTTACAGGTATGGAAGTTGAGTTCGTGTGATTTATGTGAGATTGCCCGTAATTCAGTGTATCAGTCTGGTTTTTCACATGCTTTGAAGGTATATGGCATTTCTGGAAATTTCCCATATTTTGGTGACCTCAACTTTTAGTTCCTTAGTTTTTTGCTTAAGACTTGAATTTCTTATCTCAGGCGCACTGGATTGGCAAGGAGTACTTCAACAGAGGCCCAGATGGAAATGACATTCGCAAGACAAATGTCCCTCATATTCGGCTGGAATTTCGTGATATGGTACGTACTTGAATTGTGTATTGCATCCGCTACCTTTCTCTCCTCGAGAAAACTTAACTCTAAATTTTGACCTGCGTCACTACAGATTTGGAGAGAGGAAATGAAACTTGTTTATCTTGGCAAGGTGAATTTTCCTGAATATATTTGCCCATAATCCCGAGGTAATTGCATATTTTCATCTTAAGATTGTTTCCAAGTAATTGTTATTTTGTGTATTCGTCTAGAAATAGTTCAAAATTGTAACTGTTTTACTTCCCGGAGTAGCAGGAACTAGCAATCTGCATTGTACTTGCTTGTCCTTCATTATGAAGGTGATTAAGTTGAGCGATAGTTTGGCTTAGCGTAAGCTGGAGCTATATAGCCAATCACAGGAATGTAGAACATATGGTTTTGAGATCCCGAGCTATTAGCTTGAGATCGTCTACAGCAAAAGCTTACAACCATATATTTGAATGTAACTCAACAATAATATATCGAATGTAAGTTATAAGGATATAGTAATGCTTGAATATATAGTTTGTTAAATTTTGTTTCATGAAGTGCTGTAATGTTATACAGAATGTTCGTAAATAAATGTTAATTCAACAAAATATCGGTCAGACATTGTATGAGGAATAGACTTCCTCTGCAGGATGTGGCAACTTTTTTTTGTTATATCTATATGTTCTTGGTAATTTTTTTTGGAGGAATAGTAATTAATTTTACAAAATGAGTAAATAACAAATGGGTAATAGTTGTGAATTAAAATTTGAATCGAGTACTAGGAAAAACTGTACTTTTTTAAGCTTACATGTGCAATTGGGCATATGATTATGTTATTTGTACACTTTTTTATTACACCATGGTTGACATTACCAATGTTAACAAATATTTGGATGATTTTTTATTTTTTATTTTTAACTGTCCAATGGTGTAATGTCACGTGACAAATGTAAACAATGGTGTAAACGATTGTTGTGCATGATACCTTGGAATATCATAAAGTGGAAACTGGAAATAACCATTTTGATACGAGGCCGGGTTTTTTGTGGATGACCATTTTCACCAAAACTAAACTAAAATGCCCATGAAAAATGAAGTGAAAATTACACAAAATAAGGGTTTTCAAGATTCAATTTCAAATTTGAGATATTAGGTTTTATTTTTCAAAAATTAGGTATTTCATTTTAAATATTAATTATACAATTTTCATTCCAAATCCTAATCAATTTAGCCCATGTTTGGGTCACATTTTTTTTATTCTCATTTTTCTACTCATTTTCAACCACATATTCTCCAATAAAATAATATTTTCCATCACATCAATAACTTTTCCTTCCTTTTTAACCACATATTCCTCGTTACATCAATCAAAAAATGCATTCTTTTGAAAATAATGTACACCAAACGGAGGCTTAATCCAAAATTGTCTATTCTCCTTCTCTCTCCTCAGCCACTGCCACCACCGCGTCGCTCTCTTCTCCTTCTCTCTCGTCACTGAACGACTACGAAGACGCCGCTGTCGCCACCACCGCGCTCAAGACGCCACTACCGAGCAGCAATGATTTGAAAGTCGCGGAGTGAAGCGGCGTCGGCTTCGTCTCTTCTCCTTCTCTCTCCTTAGCTATTGCCGTCGCTACTAAATCATCAGCCCCTACCGTCGGATTGCTGCGAAGACACTACCACCACCGCACTCAAGACGCCACTATCGAGAGGTGGCGATTTGAACGTCACTGAGTTGTTTGCCCTTTTGTTGCTATAGTTTGGGAGTGCAGATCCATTCTTCTTCCCCCCTTTTTTTGAGTGGTGTGGTGATGACGATTCGATGGTAGAGGTGTGCAGTGTGGTGGTGGGTGCATCGGTGATGTGCTATGTGGTGCGATGGTTGACTGAATTGTGTGGTGCTGTGAACGTTGGAGGTGGTCGTGTGCGGTACTGTAGCGGTGGTGGTAGAGGTGGAGGTTCAGTGGTGATGTAATGTTGAGTGCGATGGTGGTAATGGATTTGGCTGTGGCGATGGTGTTCTAAATTCTAATTTGGTGGCTGTGCTGTGGAGGTGGGGTGGTGGTGGCGACGACGGTGGTTTGGGCTGTTGCAACAGTGTGGTGGTGGTCACAAACGTTGGTCGTGGTCACAAGTGATTTGGTTGATTGTGACTAATAAATTGGTTGGTGTGACCAATGAAATAGATAAATTGTGACCAATAATTTGATAAACTGTGACCTAATATAATTTGTGATCAATTAATTTGATGTTTTGTGTGACCATAAAATAAGTCGGGACGTATAAATTTTTGATTTGTGACATATAAATTTTTTTAATTGTGACCGTAAAATAATTTGTAAAATTGTGATTTGTGATCAAATTATATGGAATTGTGACCTTAATATATTTAATAAATAAAATATATGTTTAATTAATTAAATTATAAATAATTTTTTTTAAAAAAAATTTGAGATTTGAAATTTTAAACTTAGTTTCTTAAATTTGAAATTGGTAAAACTTAATCCCTTAGTTATGAAATCTTCCCAAACAATGAATGTAAATTCCCTTCTAAGCCTTATCATTGCTATTTTCAGTTTAGGAAAATTTACATTTTTCATCTTTAATTTTTACAAACTCTTATTAGTGCCTATTTGATAGAATTTATTTGGCAATAATGAGTTATAGAATGATATTTTTTTGGAGAATGTGTGGTTAAAAAGTAAGAAAACTTCATTGATTTATATGTAGAATATTTTATTGTGTGAATGTGTGGTGGAAAAATGATATTGTAGCAAACAATTTAATTTTTTAAATGACAAACGGGGTCTTAATCTACTCTTAAATCTTTTTTTTTTTTTTTCTTTTTTCATTTTAGCACAAGGCATTCCCAATATTTCACATAATTGCAAATCATGTCATTTCGTTCATATTTTTCGTTAAATTAACGTAAAGATGAATTCACCCTTTTTAAATAAATAAAAATAAGAGAAATCAATAAAACAGAAAAAACTGAAGGGAAAATGGTAGAGGAAGTCCAAAATATTTTCAGAAATTACAAATAGGTCCCATTGAGAAAAAATTTGAAAAGGCAAAAACTCTCATCTTCTCTAATTTTCAGGGGGACAAAACTCGAATATTTCATGTTGGCGTGTTGTCGAGGACGTCTACACGTTTGAGTGAAGGAGTGTCACAAACAAGTTTGTCCATGCTTTCTTGGAGAGTGAATTGCCTACTTAGTCATCGATCTTTCAGTTATGCACGCAAGGGGTCACTGAACT
>CAIGRR010295099.1:0-10289 GCA_903798365.1 Fraxinus sp. 1973-6204 | reverse complement strand
TCAATTGCTAAAGTATAGAGAATTTGATGTATTTTCTTCTTCTTTAAATTTGTCCTTGGGTATTAATTGAGACCAAACTTGTCTCCCTTAGCAACAGGGGTATTACCTAAATTACATATCTACATTTCAAATCTTTTAAGATATCATTGCATACAAGCAGTATGTCATCAACATACTATACCAAAAATATGCTTACTCCCACCGAACTTATGATATACACAATCATCAACTGAATTCATCTTAAAAAATCAAATGAGATAATTATTTGATAAAATTTGTGATGCCATTTCAGGAAACCAGATTAAGCCCATAGATGGATTTTTTAAATTTGTAAACCATCTGATGTAACTTAAGATCAAAATCTGTCACAAATGCCATAATTGTCCTGAAAGAGTTTTTCGTTGAAACTGNATAGATGGATTTTTTAAATTTGTAAACCATCTGATGTAACTTAAGATCAAAATGTGTTACAAATGCTATAATTGTCCTAAAAGAGTTTTTCACAAAAATCAGAGAAAAAATCTCTTTAATATCAATGTCTTCCTTTTGAGTAAAGTCATTTGCAACAAGACGAGCCTCATATCTCTCCACATCACCCTTTGAATTCCTCTTAATTTTAAATATCCAATTATGACCAATGGGTTTCGCACCTTCAGATAATAAGATGAGTTCCTAAACGTCATTGTCATTTATGAACTTTATCTCTTTATGCATGACATCAATCCACGCTTTAGAATTATTCATTTGTATGGCTTAATGAAAGTTGATTGATTAGTTCTTCTTTCATCAATCCATGACATCCTTATTTTCTTGGAAAAAGACTATAAAGTCATCCAGAATTGCCTTTCTCCTTTTTATAGTGGATTTCCTTAATGACATTTGTTCTTAAGGTTGTTAAGTTTGTTTCTCTTGATTGTGTATAAGGGATTTTGTAATGTTATCATGATTCGAATTGCTTCTTGAACAAGATCTGGAGTAAGAATTTGTCCTATCCTGATCATTGTCAATTGCAATAGAAGAAATGTATATATATTCTTCATCCAAGACAAAATCATTAATCTTATAACCTTATCTCTCCCCTCCCCCCTGGCAAACTGTACATCCTCAAGGAATCGAATATTTTTCATTTCGAAAATTGACATAATAGTGGGATCTTTAAAAATTTGTAACCTCTTAACAATTGCATTACTTAGAACTTTGTTGAGAATTTAAGTTGCGATCTTTAGTGCTTCTACCTAGAAAGATCCTGATGTACTATGGGACGATTCCACATTCCTCTAGGAATTTTGCAAAAGGCTTTGGACATTGTTCTCCTAATTCATTGTATATGTCATAGTATCCACCACTATGGTAAGATCTGACTCGTTAAATTTTTTTACCAAGTTGATTTTCAACTTCAGTCTTGTAAACTTTGAACATGTCCCGTGTTTGGAATTTCTCATAAATAAGATATAGGTATCCATAGTGAAAAAAATTCGTCTATGAACTTAATAAATTATTGTTGACCGTTCAAAAAAAATCGATGTAAATGGGCCACAAATATCTGTATGAATTAGTTCTAAAACGTCTGAAATCCTATTGACACCATCTCCTTATGTTTGTTTGTTTTCCCTTAATATAATTAACAAAAACACTTAAGTCTAGAAAAACTAAGGGAATCAAGAATTCCTTTTGACTTAAGATTTTCCATTCTCTTTTGAGAGAAGTGACATAATCGCTTGTGCCATAACAAAGTAAAATTCTCATTGGTTAATTTATGTTTAATACCACGTGGATTCATATACACGATTTCTTTAAAAGAGGTTTAATACCACGCGGATTCATATACACGATTTCTTTACAAGAGGAAACAGTATTAAGCAGATATAAGTTATCATAACCGGATAAAGGACTGGTACCCACAATATTTGAATAAAAAAAAAGATCAAACTGACTATTTCAAATTGAACAAGAGTAACCAAATTTGTTCAATGTAGAAATAGAAACCAAATATCGTCCAAAAGACGGTACCACGAATGTCTCTTTCAAATCCAAATAATAACAAGTCTTTAATGATAACCTAAATTCCTTATAACCTCAACCTTAACTGGTTTGTTATCACCCCACATAGATAAATCTTTCAGTATTAATTGATTTTGACAGATCAGACAACCCCGCATAAACACACTTATTTGAGTAATGGTATCGAAATTTATCCACCAAGTGTGTCTAGGCATTGACACTAAATCTACCTCAAAACAGACCAACGTGAGAAGTGTACTTTTCTTTACATGCCAAGCGTGGTATATAATACAGTCTCTCTTTATATATCTCAGATTTTCACAAAAGTTATAGTTAACTTTATCCTTTTCAGGCATTTGTTATTTACTTTGACTGAACCGGATACAGCTTTCTTATTCTTTATTAATTGTCCTTAGAGGTACTTCTCAATTAAGTAATATCAGTTTTATCTTGCTTTAGTCTTTTTTTCTTCTTGCACACAATATGGAATGAGCTCATTAAAAGTCAACTTTCCCTTTTGACAGATGTAACTGACCTTAATTAACCGAATTGTGCAAGAATAAAAATCAAAATTAAATGCATGAGCAAGTTATTATAGAACTCAAAGCTTTAATGGTTTTAGTTTTAAAGCAAGATGAGACATTTACATGATTTACTCCCAAATATTTCCTTTACATTTATACATTAGTTAAACTAAGTTCGCCAAAAACGTACTAGTTTCGACCTTATTGCTCTTTGCGAAGCTTTTTCAATTTCATCAAGAAATTTCTTTACAGTAGTTACATTATCGAACAAAGCACCCTTGAATGATTCTGGAATATCATGCTTCATGGTCATAAGACTCATGCGGTTTGAACGATCCCACTTATCAAAGTCACCCCTTTTTTTATCAGGGGGTTGTTCAGTCCTTAACGCAAGGTCTAAGTCCATGCAGCCAAGAAAAATTTGAGCGTTCTCTTTCCAGTCCTTAAAGTTGGTTCCATTTAGCACGGGAATAGATTTGATATAGACAGATATAGCAGAAATTGATGGATTAATGAAATAGAGAACTTATATCTAATTAACATGTTCACATAGGAATTCGTATTAAACAATTAATTAATTCAAATAATGGTAAACAACATCACAAGTGACCAAGCACGACATTGATATTTAGTCTTTGGATAGAAATACCAACTAGTAAGTGCTACTCTTGGTGTAGTAATCAAATATTGACATTAAATGTCAAACAATAAACCTATCTTTGGACCGATTTATTATTCACATAAAACAAACTTTACAATTGTCACAAATTTATTAACCTAGTGTGCATGTAATTCGACCAAATATTTACCTTCATTTGGGCCGATAAATATCCGCATGAATTCCAAATAGATAACCTTCCTAATATTCCAAATAAATTAATCTAGACAAGAGAGATTACTTTGGTAACAAGTTACTTCAATTAATTTATTTACGAAAATTAGTAGTCCAAAAGAAATTTATTTTAATTGCTAATCCTTAATTCTTTTATTTTTGAAACTTTAGAGGCTTAGGGATTAATAATTCAAAATTTTAGAGATCAAAAATTAATTATCCAAAAATTTAGAGGTCAATAATTAATTATTGAAAACTTTAGAGATCGAAAAATTAATTATTCAAAACTTTAGGGAGGCAAAATTTAAAAAATTTAAACTTTTGGGGCCAATTAGAACAAAATCAGAAACTTTGAGAACTTTAATTGCAAAATTTAGAATTTAAATGGTCCAAATTAATTAATTTTCAAACTTTAGGGACTGAATTATTAAACTCGGAACCATAAAGGCCCAATTGGATGAATTTTAACCTTAGTGAGCTAAATAACAAAAACTTTAAACCTAAGGGGTAAAATATTAAAAATAGATTTTAATCATTGCAACCCTAACCCTAATCCCTAAATTGCAACCAAGGACCTGAAAACATCAAATTTACACAAGCCCCCAACCCCAAAATTTCAAAAATCTGTAAACCCTGAAAATTGAGGAAGGATGGAGGACCGAGGAGGAAGAACCTAGGGGAGGTTGTCGCCCCCGCACCTAGAGCGCCGCTGCAATGGGCTGTGGTGCTGCGTAGCACCGCACAGAACCACAGTGTCGTTACTACATGGCAGTACAGCACCGAGTACGGTGCTATGCCTCACAGCACTGGTTTGTCACGCGGCAGCAGCGTCCTGCCACCGCCTTAATAATTTTTTTATTTAAAAAAAAAATTGAACTGAAATCTAAATTCTTAAAAAACCGACTGAAAAAAAAAATTCAATTTAACAAAATAAATCCAAATTGCTAAATTCGAAAATAATGAAATTATTCAAGAACGAAATTAAAATTTTGATTCTCATTGATTTAACGTGAATAGGTTCTGATACCACTTGTTGAGATTTTTCATGAAACTTAAGCTTTATAGAGTTTACATAATTGCCAAGATTTTTATGTCAAATTACCAAGAAACTTAATTAATACGGAACATACCTTGACCCATTGATTTAAATGCTGCAAACCTTTTTCTTGATTCTTGATTGTGGATTTATGGATCTTCCTCTTCAATATGCTTTATCTGATAATCTTGTACTGATGGTGTTAGGTTTTTAATTATGTAATTGACAATTTTGTAAACAAAAAGGAATTAATTGTAAATGTTGTAAAAAGTCAAGGAGTGATGTGCAATTATATGAAATTAGGGTTTTAGGTCTAGGGTTCGAGAATGGCAAAAGAAGGAAAATACAGCGCGAATTTTCGCTAGACTGTCGCCATGGATTAGCTCGAGAGTCAAAAGCAGAACCTTCTTCGCTCGACTGTCGCCTTCGCTTGAGCAAGAGTGACAGCATGTCGCTTGACTGTCACTGAGCCCCCGCTCGAGCGACAGTGTTGTTCGGGAAATTTTTATTTCACCTTTTATAAGCTTTTTTCCCAGCTCATTACTTTCCTAACCTGCCTATAAATACCAAAATACATCTGAACGTGATTTTACAAGGTTGACCATTGAGAGAGCTTCATCAAAGAGAATTAAAACATATTCCATCTTTCAACCTTCGTCATGTGGGTTTGTTTCGGTGAGAAAAACATCACATCCATAATTCAAATACTAAACTGTTCTTTCCTCCACATCTGTCAAAGTTGCTGAAGATTGAGAGAAGTTGACTGGAGTTCAAGTCGGTGAAGAACAGGGTGTTCTTCGTAATCCACAAGAGATAGATGATTCCGCAAGGTTATGAGTGCTGCACAGTAGCAGATTCAAGAAGAGCTTTGAAGACTGCAGCTAAGGATTGGTGTAGGTGAACACAGTTTCCAGGAGAGCTATAAGAACTTCAGTCAAGAAATCAGATAGTACGTGTTGTCGTCTAGTCTGATAAACTGTATGTGTTTGAATCGTTTATAATGGATTGACTGCAAAGTACTCGAAGTTTTTCCCAGTTGGGTTTCTCCGTGATCACATCGTGTGTTGATTTACTGCTTTCATTACTGTTTATTTATTGCTTATCATATTTCCGGTATTTAAACATAGGAAGAATTGATTTTCATGCTTAATTATATAGAATAATAATTTAATTAGTAACTTGTTGCTGATTAATCTAAACATAATTTTAATCCCACATAAATACCTATTCACCCTCCTCTAGGTATTTTTATGGTAGAACTACGTAAATTTCAATTGGTATCAGATCCTTAAATCGATTCGTGACCCTTTTTATATATTATAGATGAGTGAGTCACTGTTTATACCTCCGTTCTTTGACGGAAGCAATTATGTCTACTGAAAAGTTCGGATGAGAGCTTTCCTTAGGATTTTGGATGAACATATTTGGATTAACGTTCAAAATGGGTGGGCTCCACCTTCAACAATTGTTGCGGCGCAGTCACACCCACTGATATCTCACTATAGACTAAAACAAAATTAGATGAGTGTAATTGGAACAACAATGGCCTCCATGCCATGTTCATGGCTGTGTCTGCAAAAGAATTTAAGAGAGTCTCGACGTGTGAAACTGCCAAGGAAGTTTGGGATATCTTAGATACCAAACATAAGGGAACTAAAACGGTTAAAAATTCTAAATTGCAGATGTTAACCACTAAGTTTGAAGAGATTAGAATGAAGGACGATGAATCGTTTGATGAATTCTATGTGAAGCTAAATGATATAGTCAACTCTAGCTTTAACATAGGTAAAAAGATTCCGGAGTCCAAAATTGTAAGAAAATTCCTTAGATCCCTACCCGAAAGATTTAGACCTAGGGTTACTACGATAGAAGAAAGTAAGGATTTAGACGTTGTTAAGATTGAAGAACTCGTAGGCTCACTTCAAACTTATGAACTCACTGTCTCACAATCTAAAAAGGTTAATCCATCCCCATGAACATTGTAAGAGAAGAGGAGAGTGAGTCCAATGATATTGAGACTCTTAATGACGATGAAATAGCGCATTTCGTTAAAAAAAAATAAAAGGTGATGAGGAATAGGAGAAAGCCTCAGGAGCGAAAAAGTGATGTCCTAATAAAATCTCGAGAGGTAGACGTGAGAAAAACACCACTGGTAGAAATAGGCATGGTATGGGTTACGTTCATAATAGCAACACCACTGCTAGTACATCTAAAACCATGTTCGTCCCAGCCACTAACAAAGCCCGAAATATTGTTTATCCTGAACCAAAGGTCAAGTATGCCCTAGGATCGAAACCTACTAAATAACGTAGGGTCAATCGTCCTACATATCGGCAACAACCTTAAAACAGGTTTGAACCTAGCTTTGTTCCCACTTGCCATCATTATGGCGCTCTAAGACACACAAGACCTAAGTGTCGTAACCGTGTAACTAGAAGTAAAAGTCAAGATTTCTCTAACAAGGTTAACTTTCTTGCCAATCAAGTTAGTCATTTAATAGAGACAATGACTCGGTTAACTAAAATCGCTTCTACTTCTGAGAAGGTTTGGGTTAAAAAAAGCGACCTGAAAGGTTGTGAAAGTGATCGTGCTCTTAAAGGTAATAGCATTCATATTTCGGTATTCAGTTCTTAGATGAATGCATGTGTAGTTGATTGAGTTCATTTATTCTTGTAGGCATCCTACTTGCTTGTGTTTTGGCTTTATTTTGTTTTGTATTTTTTATTTGTTTTGGTATTATTTTATTTAACAAAAAAAATTCAAGCTCTAGACACCTTATGGTGCGCTGAAACATAGCATTTGTGACCAAGTATGCATTTATTTGTTCTATACTGTCATTTTCATTACTTGGTTTGGTTTAACGTGGAATATTGAGTATATGTTTCTTCATGTACCATTTGCACAGCACATACTATGATCTTGTAGTGAATCTGAACCACGTGTGTGAAATTTAGGATGGCAGTCACGTGTTAGTACGGTGACCTCGAACGTAAATTGACCTACATTTAGATGATCTTAGCTAGTGATGAGTCTCCCTGCAGTATTTTAAAAAATAATAACAAAAATTTGTGTATACCTATTTGGTTCATCTTATACTTGTGTTCGAAATCTATTTGACTCGAGTAATTAAGCTCGATGGGTTTCTCATAACCTGGTGCTTATGATCATCTGATTTGGGTTAACGGGCTTAAAGCTTGTTGCATGGGTCATTTTAGTCGCTTAATGGACAAAAGCCTGCACATAGGATGTTATTTACGAGAAATGCAATAAAAATTTATATGCTTAAATTTAGGAGGAGAAACGTAAATTAATCATGTAATTGAACTCGTTTTCAACTCCTAAAAAATTCATTTGAGTTGACTTTCATCAGTAGGGGTTATTATTACTTAACAGTGATATTTGTATGTTATTTCTCACAAATTTAAGGTTTTGAGTCATTTTCATGAGAAAATAGTGGCACTTTACATGCATGAGTCATTTATACACTTTACTCCATTTTAAATTTGATCAAGTACGTGGGAAAGTTTTTATTGATAATGCTCTACTTGTGAATATATGTGTGGTTGAGTTCATCGGGTTGGCAAGAGCTTAATCTTTTTAATTTAAATATTATCTAATCAAAAAAAGGAAGGTGGTATTTTTCTTTATTTTAAAAAATTCAGTGTTATTTTTGTCAACAAGTTTTCGCCGGCTTCTCATTAAGCCACGCTCGAGCGACAGAAGCAGAGGCTAGCTCGCTCGCTTATTGCTCGATTTTCGCTCGAGCAACAGACCGCTATTTTGAATTTTAACGTTATTTTTTCAGGGTTTTTGCAAAAAAAAATTCCGAGTTTCCTTCCATTTCTCTCAAAATCTCACTCACCCATCTCAAATTGATACTATTCATCAATTGTTTACCATATAAAATTAATCATTTAGTGATTTTCGATTGGTTTCAGTTGATTTTCAAGGTATTGATTAAAAAAAAACCTATTATTTCTCGGTTTTTCATATTTATTTGAGTGTTTTGATTCTTTGCTTTCATTTGTTTAGTTATAAATTATGTTTTCACGATTCTCCTAGGATATTCCCATGTTCTACATCATTTGAACATATCATTAAGTTGTTTGGGCTATTTTGGCGTGTTTAGGGTAGTTTTTCCTTGTGCTTTTCACTTTGGTTGTTCATTTGTGCATTGTTAGATGATTAGGTTACGATTGAATTAGTTTATGGTTTTGGTGGTTGAGAATGTGGTGTTGTGTTGGATGAGCTATTGCGTGAGGTTTGGGATAGTTCTTTAGGTTGTCTTGAGATTTGGAGTTATTTCAGTTTGGATTGTCAAGTTTACGGTTGGAAGTGTGTAGTGTGGTCTTAGTTTGGCGTTGTTACATTGTTTTGGTATAGGCACCGTGCGGGGACATCATGTCACTACGACACACGTCATGTCTTCTTACGTCTATACATCACGACACGCACCTTATCTTTACGTCACCTACGTTTAGGCATCATGGGGTGTCATTGTGCATCATCTTAGGGCATGCTGCATTTAAATTGTTTGCCTTGTTTTGCATGCTTTCATACATATTATGCATGTTTAGCATATCATATCACGTTATTGACTATTTGGTCTTACTCGTTTTAGATGCCGCCTAAGAGAGCTCGTACTATTTCTCAAGCTCCTAGTACCTCTACCTCGTTTAGTAGGTCTAGGTTTATCTCTGCGGTAACCCAAGATACCTTTGGGTCGCAGTTCTCGCATCGGCCCTTTCTGTTTGAGCCTGAGGTCATTATGTCTAATCTTTCCCCCGAGCTCACCGCTATTTTCACTTCTTGGGGTTGGGAGCCCTTATTGGTTGAGTTGACCTCTCCTCCTAGCCTTCTTATTCAGAAATTTTATGCTAACATTCATGATATTAGTGGTTCGACTTTTAGGATTTTTATTCGAAGTAGGACAGCTAAGGTCACACCCGATGTTATATCGAGTCTTGTTCACATTCCTATAGTCGTCCATCCCTTATTTTCGTACTTGACTCTCGATACCCTTCAAGCGGACTCCTTAGTCCATTCTACGGTGTTTAACACACTGTTGGATGGAGGTCCCTATGCGATTCACACTAGTTCTCTTCCTACTGATCGCTGATTCTGTTGCGCTTTGTGTGCACGAATCTCTGGCATGTGTCTCATACTTCTTCATTACCCATGAAGAAGGCTAATTTTTTGTATGCCCTACTGTATGACGATTATATTAATTTGCCCTCTTTTATTTGCCAGCAGATTTTACGGGCTTTTCGTACCACGGGGACGAGGGTAGGGATGCCTTATGCGTGTTTGATCAATAGACTAGTGACAGCCCTAGGAGCGAGTTTTCCCGAGGGGGTTCTGATGAGGGTTTCCTGGCCTATTGGCCATACTACCATTACTAAGAGCAGGTTACATGTTTCTTCTGAGCAAATGCAGCCTGTTAACCCGACTGTACCGGTTGATCCTATTGATGACCTTATTTCTTTTGACTCTTTCAAATTTCCATTCTTTTTCTACTACTGCTTAGCCCTCGACATCCCGTCGACTTCTACTTCGACTCTTCCTCCTTCAGAGTCAGTCCCTCCTCCTACCGAGTATGTACATTCTGCTTCTACATCCATTGACCCTTCGGTTGCTCTCATGGGACAAGTGACCATGCTGATCGAGCATCAGGCTCGGATGATGGCTGAGTTCACACAGCTGCGTGCTACAGTTGATTGACATACTGTCGAGTTCATTACACTTCGAGGTGCTGTTGGCTATATTTAGCATGGACTCCGATGGATTCATCGTCACTGGGATGATGATGCTGCTTCCAAGGAAAGGACAAATTCTGATGATGCTGCTGGTGCTACCTAGTTTATAGGTTTACCCTTGTCATTTTGTGACAAAAGGG
>CAIGRR010294954.1:0-16902 GCA_903798365.1 Fraxinus sp. 1973-6204 | reverse complement strand
TGTCCAAGAAAATTATTGGTTTGGATTGTATCATATTGATCGTGGGGCTATCAACCTCGCATGTGTGAAATGTTATTTCAAGAATATAATATATAAAAAGGGATGTTTGTAGCATTAGTCTCCAACCTATAGTGCTTATAGCAAGTTGGTCCTCAACCTCTTTTCCTTAATCGTGTTGTCATGGCTGTGTGTAATCACAAGCGTTCGATGTAGAAATACATCATAAAGTGATTATGAGTCTAGTATTGTTCCACAAGAATGTGTTGTCAAAGGGTAATTGACGTAAAACGTCACTACCTTTGCCGATTTTTGTGCAAAACGTCCCTACCTTTCGTTTTTTGACGCAGAACGTCTCTACCTTTCACATTTTTTGCGCAAAACGTTCTTTTGACCAATTTTTAACATAAAATGATCAATATACCCTCATATATAAATAAAACAGAAAAGAAAAGAAAAATCAAGAATAAATGTAATCTTACTCCTAAACTTTCTAAAAAATGCAAANGCGCAAAACGTTCTTTTGACCAATTTTTAACATAAAATGATCAATATACCCTCATATATAAATAAAACAGAAAAGAAAAGAAAAATCAAGAATAAATGTAATCTTACTCCTAAACTTTCTAAAAAATGCAAATCAGTCCAAAACTTATAAAAATATTAAAAAGAACAAAATCCATGGCTTGAATCCACCCACAATTTACTATTTCAGAATACACTATTTCAGAATAATGTGGTTCAAACTTCAAACACACCTTAAATTTAAATTCAAAGTTCAGCAATCCGATCGAGATAAATTAAAATTTTAAAAGGCTTTTGAGATTCAGCTGAAAGCTCTATGACAGCTAATGAACTGGTCCAATAATTGAACACTACTAACTTTTAAGTACAGACCTAAATATCTGTCTTCTAGTTTGGCTTTTTTCTGCCAATTTATAGCTCTGCGGTACCAGAAATCTGAAATTGCCCATTCTACTGGGCACGACAAACACGTTTTTAAACTCCAATCGCGGGAGATACACGCACTTACACGCATATATATACAATCAAAATTATTGCTTTCTTCAACACACAAACATCAAACATGATGGCAAGAATGATGGGTTCGCCCTCCGTAACTCCGTTGTCGCCGCCACCGCAGCCATCCCCGTCGTCTCTGCCCCTACGCGCCGTTCCCGGGAGCTACGGGTGGCCCGTGGTCGGTCCAATTCTCGACCGATTGAATTATTTTTGGTTTCAGGGTCCTCCAACTTTCTTCAAGAAGAGAATTGAAAAGCACAAGAGTACAGTTTTCAGAACAAATGTGCCTCCAACATTCCCTTGGTTTTTGGGTGTTAATCCTAATGTAATTGCTGTTCTTGATGTCAAGTCTTTTTCTCATCTCTTTGATATGGAGATTGTTGAAAAGGCAAACGTGCTCGTCGGAGATTTCATGCCCAGTGTTAAATATACAGGGGATTTGCGTGTTTGTGCATATCTCGACACTTCAGAGGCTAAACATACTCAAGTACGTATATTTTTTCTCACCTTAATTGGCATATAATTCTTCTCCTCTTGTCCAAGAGTGCTCGATATCAATGATCTTCGTGTTTGAATATGATGATAAATGTCTTGACTAGTACTCGATTAGACTACGGATCAATTAGGATTGTAAAAATTAGAATTGCTCAATCGAAACCAAACAATTTAATCACACATAATGTGCGGGAATCGCGTGTGTTTAAAAATCTCGATAACGTGATCTCCATCCTCATTTTGAGGAGTAGCCTGGTAAAAAATTCGATTCTTAAATTAGTTGATGAGCTTACATTTTTTAATAGTATTTTCCATTATATTTAAATTGGTCACACGGGTACCTCGTTATGTGTAATATTATTTTTGTCCTCACAAATGCAACGCGGCCCACTACACTAGTTGTGACATATCTTGATTCTTGGTTCACACGCCCTGTGGTGTGGTGTGTTGGACACTCGATTATTGTTAGACTCGATCTTATTTTCTGACGAGTTAATTTAATGAAAATTGTCAAAATTGTGAAAGATTTCGAGGTTCTATGAAAGTTGATTATTTTCTGTCTGAAAATAGTAAATAGAAGTCAAAAACATGGAGATGCTTGTGGAGAAAAAGAAATTGAAAAAAATTATTTGAGATATCTAGCCCCTATTTGTTTGGGTTAAAAATTGGGGTTTTAGTAAATTTTGATAAATATTGATGATATTTGTCGTAAAAAAAAAAAAAAACACCACGGCCTCTCTGCAATTTTCTGCTCAGTTAGTTCCACTGCTTCGTCGTCCCTGCTCCGCACTTTACAAGTCTCATCTTTCCTTAACTTTTGGGGGAAAAACTCCCCGGCGACCCATCTCTATTTCAGGTATTTTCTTTTAACAGTTTTCAATGTTTTCCTTGGAGGTTATTTTCTGGTTATCTGGAACTAACAGCCAATTAATTAAATCTCGTGTCCGTTTTTGGGCTGTCTGAATAAGAATCGGGTTTGTGATTATGGATGATGGGTATTGGGTAGTTGAGCTTGGGGTAAATGTTTCTTGGAATGACTTAGCACTCTTTTGGGTTGATGGGTTCTTGATTCATAATCAAGTACGTATATTTTCTCTCACCTTAGTTGGCATATAATTCTTCTCCTTTTGTCCATGAGTGCTCGATATCAATGATCTTCGTGTTTGAATATGACGATAAATGTCTTGACTAATACTCGACTAGACTACGGATCAATTAGGATTGTAAAAATTAGAATTGCTCAATCGAATCCAAACAATTTAAATTGAATAGTCGATGAGCTTACATGAAAAAAAAAGGTTTAGAATAAAGAAAAAGAAAAACAGTCAGCATCCTCCTCTGGCCATCTTCACCTTCAACTCCGATCAGCCACCACCCAAATCGCCGGACATACACAGCACTAGAAAGCCCTCATCACCCTCTACAACTTCCACCCAACGCCCTGTCTCGAACCCACTTGAACTTGTCGGAAAATTGAGCCAAAACAGCTTGCTCAAGTCCCCAAAAAGGGCAGAATCTCCAATCCCGGCAACACCTATGTCATGACCAACATACCAAGTAGTTATACACATCAAGACGCCCCTGTCCATGGTCATCAATCATCCTTAAATGCATGGAAACAAAACCAGCAAACATCATCTTCGAACATAGTCACTGCGCGACTTTCAGATGGCTTTTCCAATATCGGTGGTGCGACCCACGATCGCAGACAACCACCACAAGCACCTACTCTTCATGGTGCGTCCGATGAACATATGCGTCTTCCCCAATTTGACCTAAATAGATACCAAGAGGATGCCAGTCGTTTTTCTTTTTTTTTCTTTTCCTTTTTAAATTTTTTTTATTCAATTATCTTTTTATTTAATTATTCTAATAGATATTTACCATTTTGTCACCTTTTAATTGATTAAAAATATGGTTAAAATTAATTTTTTGGGTCCACTGACGGAAAAATGGATGAAAATCATCCAAAAGGGTCTCACATGCAATGGTTGAAAATGTTAGGGGTGACGGCTGCAACAAACCAAAGATTTAGGGAAAGTCTGTTATTGTTTCAAAGGAGCTTCTGTTGTAATTATCCCTAAAAAAATTATGAATTTCATAAAATTTGTGATTGAAAATAAATTTGAAAAAAAAAATTGAATTTTAAAAATCTAGAGTCAATTATTGGCGTAATGTTTTTAGCACCAAGCCCCGGCCGTGTGGAGCCCCTTTCATATATTGTTGGGTTAATATTATCTCAAAATCCATACTTTTATCACGTATGATTTCATTGACCAATCAATTAAAGCACTTTGGATTCCGCCACTTGCTATGGCCTATGTGAAATGTACGGTTAGATAAACTTGTGAGCATTAATATTTTAATTAAATTTCATTTTGTTCGCAACATAAAATTTGTTACAACATGATCACACCTTCCACGTATGTTAGTTCATGGGATTAGTTGAGGTGCTCGCAATTGGTCGAACATCCACGGTTATAAAAAAAAAATATTTATTATTTATATTTATTCATTTATATCTAATTTTTATATGATATTTCTATAAACTAGTATATTCACGTGTATTTTATACTTTATCGTAGAGTACTAGCTAGCTCGCGTGTGACATCCCATCCCTGATAGGATAAATGCATACCAACACGATATTTCCCTGGTCCTTAAATGGATTATCACAACCTAATGTAGGCCATGGTCGTGGAGGGGACCCAGCCACTCATGTTTGGAATTATTAAAAAACCAAGACACGTGATTTTCCATCCGATGTCTTGGTCCTTATTTCACGTGTCGTTACGTGTACGTGTTTCAAATTTTTTTGGACGTATGGACTTTGATTAGACTCGTCAAAAAATTTGGACCACGTTGAGTTTCTACTAAGGGTCCCTATTTTTCTAACAACGTCTCTATGTAATAAATGAAACGATTGATATATTTTAGTCAAAATCAATAATAATTATGTGTTTTAGAATCCGTTATCTTTAGGTTCTAATCTTCTGAATTGGTTTAGTTTTTATTCATGTTGTATATTCATTCCTAAGTTCGTATTTAATTTTTATTTCAGTGGTGGAATGTATATTCTTTCCCGATTTGATTAATAGTACATTTAGATGAAGGGGCTCAAATGTTTGATTGAACGTTACAGATTAAGAACTTTTCTCTCGATATCTTGAAACGAAGCTCGACCGTTTGGGTACCGTCACTCGTAAGTGCACTAGACTCCATGTGGGACAAAATTGACGCAGAGGTTGCCAAATCCGGCTCAGCCAGTACCTTCCTCCCCATGCAGCAATTCCTTTTTAGCTTCCTCACTCGCTGCATTGTTGGAGCAGACCCCTCGACCTCGCCTGAGATCGCCAGCTCCGGCCATATTATGCTCGACAAGTGGCTCGCTATTCAGATCCTGCCGACTGTCTACATTGGCATTCTACAGCCTCTCGAAGAACTCTTCCTCCATTCTTTCCCATACCCTTTCTGGCTCGTTAAAGGAGACTACAACAAGCTGGTTCAGTTCGTGGAAAAAGAAGGCAAAGAAGTGATACAAAGAGCTCAAACGGAATTCAATCTGACCGAACAAGAAGCAGTTCACAATCTTCTTTTCATCTTAGGATTCAATGCATTTGGTGGGTTTACGATATTCTTTCTGGCGCTCTTGAGCACGCTCGGGGATCAGAAAAGTACTGGTTTACACGAAAAACTCCGGGATGAGGTAAGACAAAAATCTGGTTCCAATTCAAGTAATCTCAGTTTTGAAAGAGTAAAGGATATGGAATTAGTACAATCATTTGTATACGAAACTCTTCGACTGAATCCGCCAGTTCCATCGCAATTTGCACGAGCTAGAAAGGATTTCAAGCTGACATCGCATGATGCTGTTTACGAAATCAAGAAAGGAGAGCTTCTTTGTGGGTATCAGCCCTTGGTAATGAAAGATGCCAAAGTATTCGAAGAGAGTCCTGAGTCATTTTTATACGACAGATTTACTAGAGAGAAAGGCGGGACAGAGTTGCTGAATTATCTGTACTGGTCGAACGGGCCGCAAACAGGATCGGCCACGGCAGCCAACAAGCAGTGCGCAGCTAAAGAGATTGTGCCTTTAACTGCTGCGTTATTTGTGGCTTATTTGTTTCAGAGATATGATGACATTACAATTTCTTCCGGTTCAATCACTGCAGTTGAGAAGGCTAAGTGAGACAATGAATTACTTGTGATGAAGGATGTAATACTATTTTAATCTCAATCATTACTTGCCATCTCTTTGCACACAGTATTTCGAGCATTTAGGCCGCAGGCCTATTTACAATTATTGTGCACATAATAAATTTTCAATGAAAAAAAAAAAGAGGGATTGTAACATTATTTACTTTCTATTCTCTCCATTTTATAAACGATAAATGATACAACATGAGATCAAGTACAATGTGAACTGGATTAAATAGAGTAATAACGGGAAACTATGGACTAGCCAACATTTCTACGTGCAATCTGTGTGTGTCTAACCGGTCGGGCCAGGTTGCTTAGATAAGAAAAAGGACGTTGAAAAAACACGTGCTATAATCATATCATCAACTGAACTCATCAACCTCTAAAACTATCATTATATTTATCAAGTAATCGATGTATCAAAGCAAAATATCTGTCTAATAAACTTCCAGTTCATGATGTGCATATGGAAGGTTATTTGTTTAACAATTAACTTCAAACAAATAAATATATTGGGTAAATATTGCGATGGCACTTATAGCACAAAACATGCATTGTTGGAGAAGAAGAAATGGCCCCCTATACGAAACTGAATCATATGATCCAATTTCGGATGGTACTATTACTAAGGCCTCATGCTCCCTTTCGAGCCAAGACAAGAAATCGAGAACTTGTTCCTATGCAGATGCAGCATTCCTATTCCCATGTTAATTTGATAGAGCGCAATGGGAAGTTATATAACCTGTACATTTGCACGAGACTTGGAAACTCCCTCTTTCCATCCTCTTTGGCGTGCCCTAAGCTCCCATACAGCAGTCAGTCTCTTCTGTGCCAATAAAGCAGCTTCAGCTTTTTCCCTTGCCTCCTCACACGTTTCCATCCCGGAATTGCATTTGTCTGCATCTTTCTGATACTGGGATGTCATCTTCTTGGCCTCGAGCAGTGCCACATCGGACCGCTGCTTTTTTTCCAATGCTTCGGATTCTCGCAGCTTCAGTTCCTCGGACAATAGCTCTGCAAAGTTCTTCTGTGTGTCTTCACTCACATCTGGATCGTGTTTTGCACAATCTGCAAACATGAGAGAAAGACGTTATAAAAATATAACGAAAGAGCCTTAAGCTAATAACATCGGATTACCATCAAGGAAAAAAGATTAAGTCTCAGGAGGAAAGATATTATCTCCAGTTTCACATCTAATATTAAGATTCTTTGGGTTTCTTACTGTCATATGCATTGAGTGGATATAATTATGATTGGTGAATAAAGAGAAGCACTCTATGCTAATTAAGAGAAAATTAATCATCCAAATCTAGTTAAATCAAAGCATGGAAATTTTTATAGAAATATATTTCTCACTCCAAATCTAATGAAAGATGTTAGTAAATATGCCAACCTCATGATATTTTTAGTCCTAACCCCCTAACATTTACTTGTTTTCCACTAAACCTAGGAGCAGAGGCGCAGAAGATCAAGATGTCCTGCTCGCAGAAACCTTCTTCTGGGGTAAGCATTTACAAACCTTTATTACACTTAAGAATTCCAGAAATGAAGAACACCCAAACAGGGGAAGAGGTGAAAGGGACCTAAAGACCACGAAAGTTGCTATTCCAAGTGTGAGTTGCATAACATTCGATCAATCAGGGAAGATTTTCATTGGCTAGACCTTGAGCTATCAAAGTGAGGATGTCAAAAAGTGAGGGTAGAGCAACGAACATTAATGTTGGAAGACCTAAACCAGTCCAACCAGCTCAAGTAATAACCTGGGAACCCACGCAGAAACCAGTTCAGTTATTGCTAAAAACCGGGTATTGAAATCAGAACAAAATCACCTATCCAGTTCAACAGGGACTGGTTTAACTGGTCATGGATTGACCAGATTTTCCAGTTGCACTTTTCTAGAAAATTAATAAGAAAAATCCTTTTTGACCCAAGAACCTTCAAGTTCGGTTTTTTATATATTACTGATGAAATTTAACTTTTCCATACATTTTTAAGGTATGTTATATATTTATTTATTTATTATCTTCGGCTCAATCCAGTTGTACATTTTTATATAATTTAGGGTTCAATGCGGTCGATCCAGTTTGGATTGACCAGATTTTCCAGTTGCACTTTTCTAAAAAAAAAAAAAAATAAATCATGTTCGATCCTAGAACCTTCAAATTTGGTTTTCATATTTTATTGATGAAGATTTAACTTTTGTTTGCACATCTTTAAGGAATGTTATATATATTTATTTATTACCTCAGGTTCAACCCTAGGCTGGTTTCAATCCAGGTTTTTGGCAACTATAGTGGGTTTTACATGTCAAAAATAGTTTTCATGTTAAGATATTTACGCTTCAGATACTCCTTTATTAATGGCTCAGAATAACTCAGAATCGGATATTTGACCAATACCTGAATGATAATACAAGTGACTTCCTATCACAAGCTTCTTTTCATCAGAATAACGATTTAGTAAGGGTGACAAAAGCAAGCATTTATTAAACAGACAGTTCATTGTTAGTTCCACAAAATCAGAACATAAAACAAACAACTGTAACTAAAGATTGATGTTGGCATCTGAAAAAGAAACGTGCAAGCACAAACCATAATTAAATACCAGGCAAGAAAGTGGCATACTAACCTGCAAACGATATATTACTCAGTCCTGCAACAATAAAAAAAGGTATAATTAGTACAAGAGATTCATTGACTAGAAGAATGACGAAAGTCGACAGAAGGAAGTAAATAGCAAGAGTCTTAATTCTAACAACTAATAGCATACACCAAGGAACCTCATCTTGCATATGTTTCATAAGCTCATCCATGGCTCTAACAAAGAGTAAGGACTAACTCAGAATTTGGATGCAAGCTCTTTAGTAATAGGACATTCTCTACTATTACCATGACCACGTCTCATATTCATGAATACTATACCATATATATCTTCAATAATATTGATGTATCCAATAAAATTTTCTTCTCTTTTAAAACTCACCGTAACACTTTCATGATTCCCTATTATACATGCTTTTCCAAAACCAGCAAACATAATTGCAGATCTTGTTTATTTCATCTATACTCATCCACTCATCTTTTACGCAGGGTTTCCATACTAGATCATCCTAGGATAAAAAAAACTGATTCTCGAAAACCTTCAAATTACAAATTTAATCAATGCTCAAACACTTTTTTCTCTTATACTCATGAACACATTCATAATTAGTACAATTATGACTCTCATAAATTGGCACCCCTCTTTTTCCATCCATGTTGCATCTTCTACTCTTCCAATATATCATGTTTGTGAGCCGTGTCACAAAAGTTTGCATGCAATCCAACTGCTTTTCTAATCTTCATCCTCTTTGTAGCCTGCCTCACTTCTAAGGCACATTTCGATGTGCGTATCTCACTATTAGCAACAGAATTGTATCTCCATCAAACGGTAGCAACTTCCTTGAGAGATATACACACCCAAACTCCCCCATTTTTTATACATTTCCATTTAATGTCGAAATTGACATGTAGGCATTAAGCACAAACCGTTAAAAAAAAAAGGTCTTTATCAAAGATTTAAAGTGAAATAAGATTTATTACAAAAATGCCAGCCAGTTGATCACAGACAAAAATCAAACTTCTCAGTAAGAGATCTAAGGAGATCTAGACATATACATCGCAACACACACACACACACATGTATATATAAATATGCATATATGTATGTCTTGTACATACCTAGGGGGATGGAAGGAAGGGACTCAGAATCACAGTCACAGATACATGGAGCACAAGAGGAGGGAGAGCGGTTTACAGCAGCTAATCCTTCCACGAAGTGCCAATACAGAGGCGGGCCAATTATGTATCCTGCCAAGCACACTGCCAATATCCCCAGCCCTAACTTCAAAACCCTATGATTCACTGCCATTTCCTCTCCTGAATCCTTGTCTCCGTTTTGCAACAATTATAATTTATCTATACGTAAATTTTCGAATTTACGCGTCAATTGAAACTTGTAAGCAGTGGGATGAGAAGAAAATCAGATCGGAGTATGAAAAGGTGTGATCATATTCTAAGGTAAATTTCAGTAGGGGTCCAAATCTTTTGTAAGTGTGGCGCCAATGTCCTCAACCTACTATTTATTGCACTCGTATCTTCAACTTTTAAAAATTGTAGCCGTCATGTTCCTAAATAACTAAAAAAACGTTAATATACCTTTCATATTAGAAGGATCGATCTTGACAAGAGGAGTATAGTGATGGCAACGGGGCGGGTTCGGGGTGGGGCGGGGGCGCCCCGCCCCGCCAAACCCCGCCCCCGCCCCGCGCCCCGCCCCGCCCCGTCAAAGGCGGGGCGGGGCGCGGGGCGGGGCGGGGGCGGGGTTCCGCCCCGAACCCGCCCCGTTGCCATCACTAAGCCCGGTCACCTAGCAAATGACTGCGAGGAATATTCCTTTGCTAACAACAATGAGCATAAAAAGACCACTCATGCATAAGTTTATTCTATGACTAGGAAGGAAACTGAAGATGCCGACAAGTACATACATCTTAGCTCAAGTACTTCCTTTATGAAATATGATTTAATAGTATATATATGTCATCAATTTATGTAAGCACCATGTATATATGTAGGCATCAATTACTCATGATAGTGTCTCAATTAATTCTGGGGCCACCCATTCATTTTTTAATCCAATATTTGTCAAGAAGTTGGGGAAAACCCTTACACACTTGGATGAACAGTTTAGAGTTTCTATCCTCTCCAGAGCCATAATGAATTCAGACTGTGTTCTAAGGGATTGTCTGATAGTAGTCGATGGGAAAAAAACTACTAGTGGGTCTTATAATATTGGATGTTCATGAATTCGATGTCATATTACGTGTGGATTGGCTATCAAGGTTTTATGCAATGATCGACTGCCACAAAAAGGAAGTGGTTTTTGAGCCTCCAAATGTGCCTAGCTTTTACTTGGTCGAAACCAAGGCAAAGCGCTCTATCCCAATAATAACAGTGATGAAAACTAGTCAAAAGTTAGATAAAGGTTGTATGGCTTATCTGGCTTCAATAATAGAGGTACTAAAGTCTCATCTTTTAATTGAGCATATTCCCATGGTTCAAGAATATCGAGATGTATTTCAAGATGACCTCACATGTCGCTACCAAATAGGGAAATCGAATTCGCTATTGAATTAATGCCTAGAACAACCCATTTATCTAAGGCACCATATTGAATGGCCTCAGCGGAACTCAAGGAATTGAAGAAGCAACTCCAAGATCTCATGGATAAATGATTTATTTGACCTAGCTTCTCGCCATGGGGTGCTTCCATTCTATTTGTAAATAAGAAAGATAGCTCGATGAGACTATGTAGACTACCTAGAGCTAAATAAGGTAAACCATTAAGAATAAGTATCCACTGCTAAAAATTGAGGACTTGTTTGATCAACTCCAAAGTACGGCTGTTTTTCTAAAATTGATTTACGATTAGTTTATCATCAACTAAAAATCAAAGAAAAAGACATTCTAAAGACTGCCTTTCGCACCCGTTATGGGCATTTTGAGTTTCTGGTGATGCCATTTGGTTTAACTAATGCTCCTGTAGCTTTCATGAATATGATGAATCGAGTTTTTAAAGAGTACTTAGATCAATTCGTCATAGTTTTCATCAATGACATCTTGATCTCATTCCAGAGAGGAACATGAATGACATCTTCGTTTGGTGCTTGGAGTATTTTGAAAGAAAAAGCTCTTTGCTAAATTCAAAAAGTACTTCAAAAGAAGAAGTTCTTTGCTAAATTCAAAAAGTACTTCGAAAGAAGGAAGCTGTTGGGACATTATATCAAAAGAAGGGATTGCAGTAGACCATAGCGAGGTTGAGGCTATCCTATGTTGGAGAAATGCATAGTTTCCTTGGGTTAGTCAGATGTTATTGAAGGTTCATTAAGGGTTTTTGTAAAATGCCTCAACATTAAATCAATTAACCAAGAAGAACACGAAGTTTCAATGGACCCCAAATTGCGAAGAATGCTTCCAAGATTTGAATAAACGTTTGACTTCAGCGCCAATCATACTGATTCCACAGGGAAATGAAGGGTTTGTCATCAACAGTGATGCTTTAAAAAGGGGGCTCAGATTCATTCTAATGCAACATGATAAGGTACTTACTTTTGGCTCAAGACAACTAAAAGAGTATAAAAAGAACTACCCAACACATGATCTCGAGTTGGCAATTGTTTTCGTATTAAAAATTTGGAGGCACTATTTATATGGGACCAAATGTGAGATCTATACAGACCATAATAGCCCGAAGTATTTTTTTACACAAAATGAACTAAACATGAGACAATGACGATGGTTGGAGCTCGTCAAAGACTATGACTGTAATTAACTACCATCTTGGCAAGGTCATGTGGTTGCCGATGCAATAAGTAGGAAAAATTATGGTTCTATGGCCATTCTTCAGACATTTCAAAAACCATTATTGGCAGAGATTCAAAAGCTGGAGATGGAGATTATACCTCATGGTAAATCAGGCTACCTTGCTAGTTTGACTCTTGAACCAACGTTATTGGAGAGGATCAAGACCTTACAATGTGAGGACCCTCAAATATTAAAATTTCGAACTGAGGTTGTCAATGGAAAATGTTCCGATTTTATTATCACTACAGATGGTACTGTTCGCTATGGCAATAGGCTAGTGGTTCCTAATTATGAAAAATTGAAGCGAGAAATCATGAAATAAGCTTATGATACCCCTTCATTGATTCACCATAGGAGTACAAAGATGTTTCAAGATTTGAGAGAACATTTCTAATGGATGGGCATGAGTCGGGATATGGCAGTTTATGGTCAACATTGCCTTACTTGCCAACAAGTTAAAGCTAAGCATCAACGAACTTTGGGCCTCTAGCAACCACTTATGATCTTAGAGTGGAAATGGGAACAAGTTTCCATGGATTTTGTTTTTGGCTTACCTAAGACCAAGCGGGTTATAATGCTATTTAGGTAATTGATGATCTTCTTACTAAGTCAGTACACTTTTTACCTATCAAAACTACTTATAATATAGAGCGATATGCTGAACTGTATGTGGTTGAGATTGTTATACTTCATGGAGTCCTATTATTCATTATATTTGACTGTGATCCTAAGTTTACTTCTTCATTTTGAAAAAGCCTACATAAAGCTATGGGCACTAAGTTAAAGTTCAGTACGACTTTTCACCCACAGACAGATGGACAGTTCAAAGAGGACAATTCAAATTCTTGAGGACATGTTGCGTGCTTGCATTTTTGACTTCCCAGGTACTTGGGATGAGTTCCTTCCATTAGTTGAGTTCACCTACAATAATTGTTTCCAATCTACCATTGGTATGCCACCATTTGAGGCATTGTATGGAAGAAAATGTCAATCACCTGTCCATTGGAACGAAGTTGGAGAAAGAAAATCTCTAGGCCTTGAGAACGTCCAACAGATGATTGGAGTGGTTAAGAAAATCTGACGATGAATGAAGACTGCTCAAAGTAGGCAGAAAAGCTATGTTGATAAAAGAATAAGGGCTTTAGAATTTGCTACAGGTGACATGGTCTTTTTGAAGGTAGCACTATGAAAGGCGTAATGATCTTTGGGAAAAAGGGAAAGTTGAGTCCTCGCTTTGTCGGACCTTTTGAGATAATGGAAAGAGTGGGTAATTTGGCTTATTGGATAGCATTGCTGCCAACATTGTCAAGAGTGTACAATGTTTTTCAAGTTTCAATGTTGAGGAACTATATTTTTTATGCGTCTCATGTTCTAAGCTATAAATCATTGGACCTCGATAAGGATTTGACCTATGAAGAGTTACTAATCAAGATATTAGAGAGATCTGAACGGGAACTTAGAAGGAAGAAAATAAGTATAGTAAAAATAATTTGAAGAAATCATGTTATAGAAGAAGTAACTTGGGAACATGAAGATGAGGTGCGGGCTAAGTACCCACATTTATTTGGTATGTTTTAAATTCTAGGACGAAATTTATTTTAAAGGGTAGAAAATTGTGACGCCGCATTTTTACTTTTCGTTATTGTTATGTGCTGCTGAATTACGTATTAATATTATATTTAACGCTTAATAAATTTATATTTCTTTTTTGTTTTTAATAGTGGAATGTGCCTTGACTCCTAGATGACCGACATGCCTATTAACTTAAGTTGAAATACTTAGTCTTTTAATGATCTCAAATTATATAATAAAATACATTTGTTTTTACTATGCACTTTTATCTTGTCTTGCTTTTTATTTGAGGCTAGACGTCAAGTTGAAAGTTTTATCTCTTAATAAGTACATTTTTGTGTGAATGATTCAAAAATAATAATTGAGCAACAAAATGAAAATATAATAGGTTTAACAGACCAATTTAAATTTCAAATATGTTAATATGGATAAATAAGGGGCTCAATTAGTCAAATTAGTAAAATTATACCTAAATAAAAGTGATTAGGTTTTAGGACTCCATAAATTCGTCTCATTACGCCTATTTTAGAATTAATTGATGTGTGTGCATATTGGTGTGCTTATGGATTTCTGAGCATATATATATATATATAGATTTAAGTGTATGTGGGTATGTATAGTGATGGCAATGGGCTGAGCCGAGCCAGCTCGGCCCTTAAACCCATGCGCTCGACTCGAGCTCGTGAGCTCACCAGCTGAGCCTGCTCGTGGCTCGTTTGCTCGTGGGCGAGCTCGGCTCGGCTCGGCCCACGAGCCGAGCCGCGAGCTGGCGAGCTTTTTGATTTTTTTTAACGTTTTTTTTTTTAAATTTTCAAGAGACCACGAGCGGATCGCGGCTCTTGTTTTCACGAGCCGACGAGCCGCTCGGCCCATTTGCGATAACTAGGTATGTACCATATTTATATATGAGAAAATTGTAAAAAATGTCCACTTTTACATAGTCATTTGCAAAAATATTCAAAGTTTCTTCGATATCCATTTTATTATAATATATAACAAAATGCTTTCATTACCAATTTTAAATTCCACAATAAGACAAAATTACTTATATAATTAAAAATAGTATTGACCAATAACAACTACTACTTATTTTAATAAGTACCATGTCAATCATACATTAAATGTTCACTTCTTCCTATTAGTCGATAAATAAAATATTTATAAAATGTTGAGAAGTACACTTAAAATGTCGAGAACATTATGAAATACAGGGAACTAATTAGTGATCCTAGAACCAATTAGTACCTATTTGAATTAATGATATTTTTAAAGGTGAAGTTAGTCGGATTTCCTAAGTAAATGATAATGAATTAGGATTTGGGGCGCGTTGACTTCGTGGATAGCTAAGAACATTTCCATTTGCCGCTTGAAAAGTAAATTGCTATAATATAAGGTAAGTAAACCTCCCTCATTTCACGAGCATGTCATATGGTTAAATGGATAGATGTGTGATTTTATTTGCCCTTATGTTAACATTGATTATTATGTTTTATGTCCTTAATTTTTCTCATTACATATTTATACATGTCATGCATCCATAAGCATACATGAAGTTTTAAGAAATAAAAGTTTCTAAATGTTAATGAGTTAAGGAATATTTTTAAAAATATGTATCCCGAATGTTTTGTTATGATGTGTATATATATGCCAAAAAAGGTGTGAGTCGAAAATGGAGCGTGGGCAACTGGCACCCGATCAATGTTCAATGATAATGCTAATATTAACCGCTTTTACGGTACAATCGGTAGGAGTCGATTGGGTTCCAAATAATAATTACCCACTACATTTTGGCTAGACGATACACCAAAGTGAGCTCACAATGTTAATGCTAATGTTAAAGTTCTTTTTTTAAAGAAATGAATGAAAATGTGAGTAATTAAGATGGATATCATAAGCATACAACATATGTATAATTATTGGGTTTTAGGTCATTCCACGTTATCATTTTTCATTTTCAGATGATGAGAGCTAGATAACGTGACGCAACTAGATTATTTGAGGTGAGATGGGCTCAGTACTATTCAAATCAAGTATTTTATTTCTATTCTAAACAAATAATTTGAAATTTGGGATTATTCTTAATAGGTCATTTCGAACGACGTAGTTTTTCGAAATTTTTGGGAATTTTATTTATTTCGAAATCTATGCTGTCAAATAAACTTAACCATGTTAATCAATTTTTTTTGGCATTTATCGTTTAACAGGCAATGAGTGCTAGCACTTGTGAGTTTAGGATTTGTAGACTTGTAGTAGTTACGACTATTTAGCACTTGTGTTTAACACCGTTTAGGTGACAGTACTAATGACATTAAATTACAGGTTCCATTAAATTAATCATATAATTTCACATTAAATTGAATATATCACATATTGCCAAATAGTCTGATGCTAAATGGCATTATTCCTTATAATAAAATAATAATACACGTAAATTCAAAAAAAAGTTCTTTCTTTTTTAACCACATGTTTTTTTAAAAATTACTATTCTAAAATATATTTTTCTCAAAACTTCATTAAAATAGAGTCCAAACAAGGGCATATTATTATATTATACATTCGAGGTTGTAAATATATATTGGAAAGTAGGGGTGTCAATTCCGCTCGTCTGCTCGGACAGTCCATGGCTTGGCTTAGAAAAAGCCCAAGTCGGTTCGACTCTCGGCTTGGGCAGAGCCTCATTTTGGGGCATTGGCCTAAGTCTGGGCCAGCCCGTGCTATTTTCGACCCGTGACAAGCTAAACCTTATAATAATAATAATAATTAAAAAAACCCAGGCAGCAACTATTTCCTTCTTTTATATAAATTTCGAATAGATGGCTCTTTTTTTGGATGAATTTAGTACTTCGAGAAGTGCCATTTTGATTTTGAGCTTGAATTTGAGTAATTTTGTTTCGTATGTCTGTGCCAGTTTTTCTCCCTAAAGATGACTGATAAGTGTAGTTTCTACACTTATTCTAGGTCCTAAACAATGATATTTTACTGTTTTTTGGACAAAATACTACCTAATTTGTGTTACATTTCATTTCGGGGGTAAAACTTAATGTTTGATGAAGAATTAGAGAAAAGAATGCAAAGATAGGGAAAATGGCTCCATTGTATCAAACATATAGTTCGGGGACTGAAATGCAATACTTCAAAAGTTGAATCGAAGTGCAAAACGATGATTTGAAAATGCCAAGAGTCAATCGAAATTAAAGATTAGTGAACGGGATGA
>CAIGRR010294894.1:0-12534 GCA_903798365.1 Fraxinus sp. 1973-6204 | reverse complement strand
AGAGAAATATTTCTCGTGGAAAAATCTGTTAATCAAATAGCACAAAAATAGGAAGTTAGGTGAAAAAATACATTTTTCATGAAAAATATTGACAATCAAGCGCATCCTAAAAATATGTTTTGCAATAAAGAAAAAGTGTTGCACGTCACGAAATTATAGATTTTTGCATTTTTCGAATTTTCTGATTTTGGGGCACGATATTGCCTGAAGATTCAAGGTTTATGCTTCCGCATCAAGAGTTCATTACTATGCTTGCTTTTCAATCATCTTAATCATCGTCCATTGCCATTTCCTAGTAGAATAATGCTATTTAGCAGGGGGTGACATTATATGGAGTGAATTGTTTCAATAATCATCCAACTTATACCATGGTCACGGACTACTCACTAAACTTTAAAGTGCTACACAGTGCCTGAACTTTGTCCGTTTGCATTCCGTTCATCACCCTCAAAAATCCGTTCGCTGATGTGGCTAACGAAAATATGACGGGGCAAGTTACGGCCTTTAAAAAAATGGCAACTCAACGAAACTATTGTTTCATTACTCATCCAACTTTCACTTGGTCATAGTATACTCATCGAACTTCAAAATGCTTTCCAATAGTCATTCATCTTTGAGATATTACACTCTATTCATCATCTGCTATATTTTGTTCTCTTCATTCCTAATGTTCGCACAAAAATTCCACGTCGTAGTTACCCATGTTAAAAAAAATTGCAACTCAACAACACTTAACTCACCAAGATCACCATATGTGAAATGTGACTTCCACGACCCCATCAACTTCTTTAAAACACAATATAGTGTCCCTAATGATTCTATTAGAAATATTATTTTTCCAATTCAAACGTTTATTGTGTAAGAAAGAGGTTTCAATCTGAAACTGAAACTCTAAAGCATAACTTGTTTGGTTGGAATGTTTACCATATATGAAACGCGACTTCCACACCTCATAAATTTCTTTAAAATCCAATAAAACGTCTCCAAACAAATTATGTTTCAGAGTTTCAATTTCAGATTGAAACCTATTTTTTGCACTGTAAACGTTCGAATTAGAAAAATGATATTTTTAAAATAATCATTGGGGAAGCTTTATTGGGTCTTAAAGAAGTTGATGGGGCCGTGGAATTCACGTTTCATATATGGTGATTTTGGTGAGTTGCAATTTTTTAAACATTTGTAACTTATCACGTGGAATTTTTGTGCGAACATTAGGAATGAAGGGAACAAAATATAGCTGATGATGAATGGAGTGCAACATTTCAAAGATGAGTGGCCATTGGGAAGCATTTTGAAATTCAATGAGTGAACTATGACCAAGTGTAAGTTAGATAAGTAATGAAGTAATGGTTTCGCTGAGTTGTCATTTTTTTAATGATCGTAACTTGCCATGTTAGATTTTCGTTAGCCACGTCAACAAATAATGTAACAGATTTTTGAGGGTGATGAACGAAGTGCAAACGGACAAAGTTCAGTGAGTACTGTGAAGAACTTTAAAATTTAATGAGTAGTCCGTGACTATGGTATAAGTTGGGTGATTACTGAAACAATTCACTCCATTATATGATATGTTTAATTCAATGTGAAATTATATTAATCATTTAATTATATTTTTTTGTATAATTACATTTTGTGTCAAATTTGTTATTTAATATGGTAGTGTTAAATAGCATTACTCTATGCTCTTGTTTGTTATCCATTTTTTCAATTTTTTTTTCTCAAACTTATTTTCAATAGTACATTTACATAATAAAATATTTTGTACGTGAACTTAAATTTTTTTCTCACTTTAGACATTTGTTTGATTCCCATTTTTTTCTCTTCTTTTCTATTACACATTATTTTATAAAATAATATTACACGTAAATCAATTTTTTTTTTTAATTTTTTAACAACACATTCTCCATTGATCTACTATTTCAAAATACATTCTAACCCAAAAAATAGGGCTCAAACATGACCTTAATAACATATTTTTCAAAAAATTATTATTCCAAAATTAAAATGGCTACCAAATAGAGGCTTAGCCCCTGTTTGAGTCACATTAAAATTTTCATTATCATTATTCTCATTTTCAATCACATATTGTTCAATAAAATAATATTTTTCATCACAACAATAACTTTTCTTTATTTTCAACCACACATTCTCGATCAATCTATTATTTTATAATATGAGCCCGTTTGAGCCACATTATAATGAGAATGAAAATGAAAAATATAGNGCCTGAAAAATTGGAGGTGTCAACAGAAAAACGAAACAAATGGCACAAAACTGAATGCAAAAATCGGTAAAATTGTAAATTACAACCATCAAGTTTGTTCTAAGAGCCCGTTTGAGCCACATTATAATGAGAATGAGAATGAAAAATATAGCCGTTATGGGCCCCACACAAGAGATGGCGAGTTTGAATTTTAATGTTGATGTGATGGATAACGGTCATATTTTTTATTATAATGAAAAAAAAATGTGGCTCAAACGGGCCCTATATTCTCTTAAAAAAATGTGGCGCCCACACACCCTTAGTAAGTAAAACAATTTTCGTAAAACAATGGTATACTCATCACTTTTATTGCTGGTTCGACTATTACAGCTAGGTAATTGCACAACAATTCGCTTCATCTAGATATGGAAATATAATTAATAAATGAAAAATAATTACATGGGTAAAACTACATAAATTATATTTATATTTAACTTTTAAATTAACTTCACACGTTGATATTAAATCTTAATTTTTTTTTTACGTACTGCAAAAATTATTCTTAAATAGTGACATGTTTTAGTTATAAGTTAATTAAAATATTAGTTAAAACATTTAGTTCTAAAATGATGTTTATTTCACAATAGTTTAGTTTTCATATGTAAACACGAGAATTTTTGTCAAAAGAAATAATTATTTAATGATATTATTTTTATCAGGCATAATTTTTCAAGAAAAGAATATGGTAATGTTACATCAAATTAATTGAAGTATGAATATGAATTTAGCCCTTGTTTGAGGTCCATTTTTTTTCATTAAATTGTATTTTTGAACAGTGATTTGATCGTATTACAATTACACATTTTTCAATAAAATAATATTAAACATAAATTAAAAATTTTCTTTATTTCTTACAAAAAATTCATTATTTAAGAAAAAATTGCAGCAGCGATCTCAAACCTTTTAATTTTTTATAGACCTTACCTTAACCTTCAATTTGTATCAAGAACGATTCCAAACCTTTGAAAATTTAGCACTTGGAGTCCAAACCGTTAGTTGGCTTGAAAAATGGAACTAATTGAATAATTTGACCAAGGTATTCTCATCAATCACATATTAACAATTAAAATAATTAAATTACAAACAGAAAAAATAAACCCCCGCCCTAGAAATCCTTCTTTGTCTTCAACTTACCCATCCCTAACCCAACCACCCTAAAATCAAATCGATTTGAAACCCACTATACCCATAGCCACCATCACCACCCACTTTATATTTGTATGAATATTTCTACACTCACAAAACTCATATAAAATGCTACAGTGATAGTGTTCACACAATCACATCGAATTTCCATCTCACTCTGATATTGATTTTACAAGTAGTATTGGAAGTAGTAATTAAAGTGTGGGCTGCTATAGAATTGATTGCGACTAATGTGGAAATAGTGAACTGAATCTGGGTTTGGATTAGTTTCTTTATTTTTGTCTATAGATCTCGGATTGTATGTTTTCAGATGTAGGATTTGTTTGTTAAAAAATAGTAATTTTTCTCTTAGGGTTTAGTTTTTAGCTCCCTTCAATAGCTACCTCTTATCCTCTTCCTGTCATTGTTGCCCGGTGAGTTTTCTTGTACATATGTATATGGATTTGAATGTGTATGTCGCTAGAGGTGGGCAGAACTCGATCCAACCAACCAAAATCGTCCAAATCGAACCAACTCGATCGATTTGGATCGATTTTTTTGTTGTTTTCGTACGGGCTGAGTGGGTTGACTATGTAAGCGGTCGGGTTATGGGTTAACCCATGAAAATCGAATAAACTCGCCCAATTCGACTTGTCTACTTTAAAAAAGAAAACGAAAAGAAATAAAATGCCTAAAAAGTAAAATGAACCTAAAAAGTACGATAGATAGTCTAACTATAATTACCTTGGTGTATTTTCGAGGATGAGCTCACTGTCATTCGCACAAGAAATGTAGTATAAGTTTTTCATGTTATGTTAAATGCACTTTATTTTTTGTAGACTCGATTAACGATGAATATATAAGAGATAATTTTATTTATTTATTTACTTACTNTAGGCAGGTTGTGTTGGGTCGGTTATGTGTTAATCCATGAAAATCGAATAAACCCGCCTACATTAAAAAAATAAAAAAATAAAATGCAAATTGTTCTTTGTAGGCTCGACTAATGAGGATTGAATAAAATAATAGATAATTTTATTTATTTATATATTATTTAATCTTGTCTATTCGAATTTAATATGATAGAAAATTGGATGACTTTAATCTTTATTGATAAGTTGTCAAAAACCGACCAATCCAACCCAACCCAACCCGACTAATGCTTGATTGTGTTGAGTTGGATTTGGTTTCAACCTTTACACGTGTTGAGTTGTGTTAATTTTGATCAAATCAATCATGTTGAGTTGGATTTGGGTTGAGGCAAAAACTGATCCAACCCAACCCAACCCATACCCACCCCCTATATGTGGCGGTGTTGTGTTTTGCAGATTATGTGGTGATATGTTGATAGTTTTAATTGAATGGTTCATTGATGGTTCGATTTGGTGGGAGATGGTAGGAGAAAAGGAAGAATTGGTGAACAATGTGGTGGTGGAGGTGGTGATGACGACTGTGGGTCTTGTGAGTTTTCTGGTTGATTTGATTTCGGGGTGGCGTGGCGGAGTGGTGGTGTGGGATGGGTGAAGGATTTTGGGCTAGATTGGGTTGGGGAAGCAGATTTTTTTCTTTCTTCTTTTTGAGTTTACATTTAATTATTTTAATTATTAATACGTGATTGACGAAAACGCCTCTATTTAAATTGGTTAGAATATTTAATTTATTCATTTTTCAAGTCAACTAATAGTGAAACTCACAATTTCCATCATGTGACTTTAAGTGCTAATTTTTGAAATGTTGGGACTGTGGGTGGTATAAATTGAAGATTAAGGTAAAATCTCCAAAATATTCAAAGGTTTGGGACCGCTGATGCAATTTTCCCTCTAATTCATGTTAAGGTTAAGGTAGGAGGGAGTTGGGTAGTTTATCGGTGCAATTGGTTTGGTCATCCGCCATCTACCCTAACCACACGTCATTAATTGCTTATTCATGCCTCAGTGAACTTCTTCACCTTCACATAAATCGCCTCTGTTAGCCAAATCCAACTCCATATATTTAATACTGAGTAGATCTTGAACAAAAAAAATACTGGGTTTCTCTTCAATCTTGAAAGAAAGATGAAGGTCGTAATCACGACTCGTAGCGGCAGAGAACTCATAAAGGGTGGCCTTGAGTTCAGCGATTCTGTGAGTTTCTTGAATTTTCCTCAAATTGTCCTATTTGTCTCTTCATTAGAGTTCAAATCTTGATTTTGGGTATGTGTTTGTTGTTTGTGTTAATGCCTTAAAGAATAACATGGGCATGGTTCTGATTGAGCTTTGGTTTTGTTTTGTAGGCTACTGTGGCTGATCTGCAGGAAGCAATTCACAAACGAAGTAGGTTATTATCACGTTTGTCATTGCTCTATGTTAAGATTTTTTCTTGAAGGCTTTGTATCATACGTTGGATATTCTGTCTTGTTTGTAAGATTTGCTCAAGGTAGTTGTTGGGAAAATACGTGTGACTTCCCAGTAGCAATGATGAGAGAACGCTCTTATAATTTATGGAATTATGAATGGAAAATGCTAAATGTGCAAATTTTTGTTCCAAATTGACATGATGACTGCTCAATTCATGAATTTTGAAACTGTGAATCAAAGTTTACCACCATCAGTATATTTTACTTTGTTTATATATTTATTTGTACACATCACTATTTCTTTTTGGAACCCCTTTATTTCTTAGAAAATGAATTCTTTTTCTCACGTCAATCTTATTCAATGGAGCGCAAAGGATATAGCTTCTTTGATAATTTGTAGCTCATAAAATAATATAGATGAGTTTTAGCCAGATATCAGTTAGGTTAAATTGTTATAATTTGTTGAAGGTATTTGCTAGGAGTGTTTATTTGGAAATGTGTATTTACTGATCATGTTTTTGGTGTGCTATATTTTATTCAATTAAGGCACGAATAATAATTTTAAACCGCAACACAATTATAAGTGAACTAGACTCACTTTCCTTTTGCTTCTGGTTGTTAATATTTGGCCCTGATGTATGTTCTTTGTTGATTGAAGCACATACTCTGTGTTCTTGAGTGGAAGAATGGTTGTTCACACCTGTGGTTAAAGCTCGATGTACTTCTTTGTGAATAGTAGCATCCTCAAATTTAATTATTCCTTCTTCTGCAAGTATAATACACAGAGAGGAACAGGATTCTCACTATAAAATTTCATGCACTTTATATAGACTAAAAGCCTGATAAAACAGAAAAATAAATGAAGTAAAAAGAAGAGGGCAATCGAAAAAAAGGTAAGCTCCAAGGCTTAAGAACTCCCACATAGTGCTTGCATTTCTATGTACAGGGTAGTACTCTTGGAAAGATAGAATATCACTGCGTGAATATAACATTAAGTTACGAATGTAACTCCCGGGATATCGGGCCTGCCCACTTATGATCTAAGCTTAGCTCCCATGTTGGGATTTCTTCCGACCTGTATAGGCAGATGGCTATAATACGAAGTTAGGCTCTTGGTTATTGAGCAGAGAATTAGTCAACTCCAACCAGCGAAAAGGAAAAACAGAACTACTCCAGCTTCATAGCGATCGACGACCCTAAACAAAGTTCAAGAAGCGTTGAAGAGTGGTGAACTCTCAAAGGAAAGAGGGAAACAAGGGCCTAAATAGTTGGACGAATGCTGACTCGCTGTCTAGTTCAAGGAGAGGGCTTTCTTTAAATTAGGGGAAGGATTTATAGGGGAGAGTTTAGGATGGTTTCCGAACGAGAGCCTGTATCTTTTTCCGGGGGTGCTAGGACTCTGAAAACCTGATGCCAAAGCTAGAGCTATTAGAGTATAAAAGGAAGACTCCCAACCTTTCTTTGTTTTCAAGCAGTTCCCCTGATTAAGCGTAATTAGTTCAAAAGAGTAGAGATGAAAAGTTTGAATGCTAAGAACCAGTCAGATGCCCACGATCTTTTCAGTGCTTCTTTTTGATCCATAGATATAAAGTAATGGTTTTAATAAAAACTTGTCTTCAAAGCAAATATGTTCTTTGAGGTTTTTCAATAAGTCTTTAGACACACAAAAGCAATTGATCTCTTTGAGTTGTGGCCTGTGGGTGAGGAGCAGGGGACAGTGGATATCTGTTATCCATAAGATTATGCAGTCATGTAGAAATTATTAGAAATTCTCTTCTATCAACTGCAATTTCCTAGTAGATATTTTAGTTCCTCTGGTTCTTTCTTAAATACCGACCTTCGTCTCATGTTGTTTAACACATTTTGCATGCATAGGCATGTCAGGATATCAGCAAATGCAATTTAAGCATTCGAAGTTAGCAAAAGAAAATTGAAAGTAAGTCACAGATGCATATATAAAGCCATTTCAAACCATGTGAGAGAAAGTGGAGCGTAGATTTGATATTTGATATTTGAAATTGTTGGGCCGAGGAGCAACTTTTTATTGACTTCGTACCAAGAGGGGGTGTGGTAGATGGGAAGAGTATCTCTTTTCTCCGATTTCTGATGAATTAATAGCTTGCGTCTGATGATATATTTAAGAGCATAATCTTCTGTTGTGTGTCTTATGAATGCAGAAGATTGTTCTGTTTTATTTTGATTGCCACATTAATATGGAAACATCTTTAGAATTCTAAAGAACAACAGTGAATAGTTCTGTTAAGCTCAACTGTATTTTTAAGCCTTTCAACTTTGACTTTGATTTGCTAATCTGTAGTTCTATGCTAGTAATTCTCAAACTTTCATGGATTTGTATTTTCAGTTGGTTGAAATGGAAACACGCACACCAATATATATACATGTAGTTAATGAGCATGCATATGAAGACTTTCAGAATATTAGACTTATATATGTGCTTGTTTTAGTTATAACAAGATAATTAACGTGGATGTACAAAAACAACCAGTGAATGCACCGTTTGTTAGGTCAGCTGGATGTAGCTTAAAGTTATGAAAACCCTTTGCCGTTGTCTCTGCTCTTGCTTTACAGAATTCTTTTTTTGTTCTTTCTTTTTGGGTTATGCATTTTTGCATACCGATGTTTTTAATTTAATTTAATGTATTATGGCTACAGCCAAAAAGTACTATCCCTCTAGACAGCGATTGACCCTTCCTATTCCTCCTGGATCAAAAAAGAAGCCTACTATCCTTCAGTACAAGAAGAGTCTCAAAGAATACACTGATGGGAATGGAGACACTTTGACTGTTGTTTTCAAGGACCTAGGTCCACAAGTCAAGTACAGCACCCTTTTCTTCTGGGAATACTTGGGTCCTTTGATCCTCTATCCTATCTTCTATTACTACCCTGTGTACCGGTTTTTCGGCTACAAAGGGGAGCGTGTCATCCACCCCGTCCAGACTTATGCCTTGTATTACTGGTGCTTCCACTACTTCAAACGTATAATGGAAACCTTTTTCGTGCACCGTTTCAGCCATGCAACCTCACCCCTTTCCAATGTCTTTCGCAACTGTGCATATTATTGGAGCTTTGGTGCTTTTATTGCTTATTATGTCAACCACCCACTTTACACACCGGTAAATGATCTCCAAATGAAAATTGGGTTTGGGTTTGGGTTGCTTTGTCAAATTGCCAATTTCTATTGCCATATCTTGTTGAGAAAGCTCCGGGGTGCTGATGGTGGTGGAGGGTACCAAATCCCATGTGGCTTTTTATTTAACATCGTTACATGTGCGAACTACACAACCGAGATTTATCAGTGGCTAGGCTTCAATATTGCTACACAGACCGTAGCAGGCTATGTCTTCATGGTTGTTGCTGCCTCCATAATGACGAACTGGGCCCTTGCAAAGCACCGTCGACTAAAGAAGGTAAATTATTATTTTCTTGTTCTTTTAAAATAAAGGATTCTACAGATGATTTGTCCCATCTTTGCTTAGACCTTGTGGACCCACTTTAGGTGACATTCTGCCTTGTCAATATGAGCCTAGGTTTTCTGCAAGTCAGCTTTCTTTGCTACGTCTTAATTGATAACTTATCTGATGGATAGAGGTCATGATCATGGCGATTGAGTTGCTTCCCTGTGGTTTACAAACAATATTTGATCTCCTCATTCAAGATTTCGTTAAAACATCTCTCTCATATTTTGATGCTAGATTTAATAACTCAGTTTTCTAACTCCTCGATATGCAAGTAAAACTGTATCAGTTAAGAGCTATATGTGCAAGCTGATCTCCAATTGGCCTATGGCAGAGCAATAACTTGATACAAACTTTTTGAAGTTCAGTTTTGCATGTCTTTTATAAGAGTAATGTTATTTATCATCATAATGATGAAACATCGATGATGTGACAACCCATTATCCTTCACATTTCTCTCTTTCTTAAGACCACGTCTCCTCCTCTCTCTCATAACAATTGAACTATCAAATCTCATTATTCCACGTAGGTTGTCACATCATTGATGTTTCATCATCATAATGATAAATAGCATTACTCTTAATAATGATCAGGAGGCATTTCCATACTCAGTAATATGTCAACTATAGAGACCGTAGTTTGCTGTTAGTATGTTATTTCATTGTTTTTATTCTGTACTGTGTCTCATTCTTTTGCAGCTATTTGATGGAAAGGAGGGAAGACCAAGATATCCCCGACGATGGGTAATACTGCCCCCATTCCTGTAAACCCATTCCTGAAATTAAAGGCAATCATGCACTTGTTTTCTTGTGATTAAGTTCAAATCAGCAGCATCATTGAAGGTCAAAAGAGATCATTACTCGTAAGAGATTTACTAATGGGTTAGATTTTTTCTCTCCTTTCATATTACAGCTTGCCATGAAAGATTGCACAGTGGCAAAACCCTGGCATCGCACCTCTCTCCTTTGGTGTAGTATCTTTCTAGGACTATGTTGGGATTTTTAATATGTGGAGTAATTCGGTTTCATTTTGTTGATGTTAGTGTTTTTATCATGACTGCTAAGCACACTAGATAATTTTGGTCCATGGAAACAATTCCTACAGTTGAATTGAAACTTGTGTTGATCTTGATTATTATGTGTGCAGTGACTGGATAACACTTGATCTGAACTATTTTATCGTAAATTATCTTTACATGTGACCATCCATACTAGATTGTGCATGAGAGAAGCGGTTCTGTCTGTGGAATGGGGAAACAGAGAATTCGGAATAGTTGATTAGCACTGCTCTAGTTTCCTACACACCTGAAGCGCGTGGTTTAGACTAGTTCATTGTATAAATATAAATGACGTGTTTGTCGTGTTAAATTTGGTGGGATCGATTGAGGACAATAGATACGTGAACAAGAAATTGTTGTAATGCTCTAAATTAAACTAATATGAGTGATGGTCTGTGCTGATGAACATCCTAGTGTAAAATCTGTACAGTTGTCTATGTTTGTACAGTTTTAACTGCTCAGAGAATCTTAACAAGCTGCATAATGACCTTAAAGATAATTTGGAAGGACAAAGTGGAGTGCCTATTTGGCATAACTTTTGAAAAGTCAAAAGTTGTTTTTGAGATTAAGAAATTACTTTTGGACATGGACAAAAGATTTTTATAAAATAGTTAGCGAATACGGTTCACAGGTCAGAAATCACCACAAGTCTGAAACCAGTGAAAAATTTTCTTCCTCGTCAACCTTCAAACAATCCTGGGCACTGGGCAGTCTTGTCGGACCAGGAAGAAATGATGCAATTGAATCTGTTGGAGGATGCAATAGATTGGAACTATTCTTGGTTTCATTATAAAACATAAACTAAACCAAACAGTGATTTTATGACCGGTTCTTCATGAGTGTTTTTGTTTATTTGTTTTGTTTTGGCTTATCACTTCGATTTTGATTCAAAATGTTCATGTTGGGTGGTTGATTTTAAGATATTGGCAAAGAGTGAAAAGAAATGAAATATATTGACGTGCAATCAGGGACGGATCCAAAAAATTTAGGACGCAGAGGCTGAAATTTTTAACAATTCTAAAAATTCAAATATTCATTTTCAATAGGAAGCTATCAGCAAAGCATGCTCGAGTAAAAGAAGTAATAAAAAGGAAAACAATCTGATAAAGACATTTCTTTACTTTTCAAAACCAATGAATACAATATGTTCCAATGAACGAGTAAATCTCATATTAAACTCTTATTTGAACCCTATTTTTTCATCAAAATATATTTTTAAACAGTGATTTGGCCATTTTTTAATCGCACATTCTTCAATAAAATAATATTACATGTTTTTTTTTTTACCACACATTCTTCATCCTAACTCTATAACAAAATGTATTTTTTGAAAAAAAAATAGGACTCAAACAAATCCTAAATTTTTCAATAAAGAATCCTGTTTCCTCAAACCCAAGTCAGAAAATTTACAAAGAAACCCCTTTATTCACATCAAATTTAAAAATTAAGCCATCAATTTAAAAACTTCAACCATAGACATATGATGCAAATTAGATATAAACAAATCCAGTGCAACCACGAGTGTCTTCACGTAAGAAATCGAAACAATTAAGTGAAGAATAAAACCCACAAGGTCCACAACTATTTCTTCATGACTAAACCATGAATTTATACCAGATAAAAAGAAAAACGAAAATTAGAACTCAATCTTTTTTTTCATTCAAAACACCTTTACCATTCTTCTAATTCAAGTTTCACAAAGGATTCTAGTACCTTCATCAAATAAATATTACCTAGAAAATGTAAAAACAAATATACATGAACGAGAAAGACAAACGACATACTTGAAATCGAAGCCGGAAACACCAGTTATGGCGCGGATGGGGACTGGTTGGCTGCAAACACCAACAGTGTATTCTGTACAGGCTATTTGCACATCATAAAATTGAACAAATAAGTTATAAGCAATTGAATTACCCAATATTTTCAGACCGATGATTGAAGTGAAATGTCGACATCACAATGAATGAACAATTTCGACAACCTAAGTGGGCCATTTGAAGTAACCTAATTCTATTAGTGTTGCTCATGGTCTAGCCCATTAATTGGATGGCTTTAGAGTTGGAAGCCCATTAATTGGTACTTATTGGGCCACTTATCTTTGACCTAGAAGCCCACTTTGCTTGGCTCATAAGTGGGTCGGTTTTCTTATGTTTTGCCCTAGTGTGAATGTTGGAGCCGTGAGAATTAGGAGAGAAGAGAGTTTCTTGCTTAGTACTTCCTGTTGCTTTGTGCTATCTTCTCCTTCTTCTTTCTTAGCCTTTGTGGCTAGCTTGGG
>CAIGRR010294877.1:0-10069 GCA_903798365.1 Fraxinus sp. 1973-6204 | reverse complement strand
TATTTCATGCATTTGAGAGAAGGAAAATAAGTTCGACATATATAAATCATCATATGATTCAATAGGCGATAGAAATATACCGCTAGACCTTATGTAAATCTTTAAGCGTTCATAAAAACTCATATATTCTTGTATATTTGCATCCATCATAAAAATATAGTTGAATCATATATAAGAATATGTTTAACTTTATTTGAGATAGATTGATGAATAATTTAGGAACATTGATTTGTCAATATTGCAATCGTGTGTCAATGTATGAAACTAGGGTTAAAAAGATTAATACTTAGGAACTCGTGACCTTAGTAAATTCATCACATATTAGAAAACACATCAAATCATATTCATATGCAATTTGCATTTAATTAATTAATTCATTCATACTTGCATATTGATCATTAATTCGCTTATAATTTCATCAACACATACATTCTCATTTTTATTGTTTCGGTTAAGGTTGCAATAATTAGAATTAGAACTAATCAATCCTTGTGGGAACGATACTTGGACTCAAAATCAATTTTTCTACTTGTTAACGAACCGTACACTTGCAGTGATTTTAATTGAAACATAATTTCGTAAACAAGTTTTTTGCGTTGCTGCCGAGAATTTAATTAAATTTAATTTATCTTGACACTAATTCGAACATTAATTTTATTTTTAATAATTTTTGTTTTAGTTAGTAACTTTTCTTTTTATAAATTTATCTAAGTGATACGTTTACTTCTTCTTCAGGTCTTGTATGCTAAAGTTTCTTGACGATGACTTGATTCCATTAGATCCAGAAATCGAACGCACCTTCCACCATAGGCAAAGAGAAGCAAGAGCAGTACAACAAATGGCTAACGCGCAAAACGAACAAGTAGTGCAAGTCAATGAAGAGGAAATTATGGATGAGGGAAACATGCTGGTTGGGGACTTCATGACACCGCAAATCATTCAGAGTCAATCCAGCACCGTCTACCTTCCGTTTGGGCAGTCTAATTTCCACTTGAAGACCAACGTCATACATTTATTTCAGAATGTACATCAGTTTTAAGGCAGAGCTAAAGAAAACCCACATACACACATCCTAGAAAATGTAACTTCAAATAACAGGGTATCTCAAATGATACTATCAGACTATGGCTATTCCCACGTACACGACGTGATAAAGCATTGGAATGGTTGGATCTATTGCCCGCATCATTACCTGGAACGACTTGGCTCAAGAATTCTGCACAAAATTCTTTCCACCGGCCAAAATTGCGAAATTAAAGCATGACATCTCAATATTCCGTCAAAGTGAATCAGAATCCTTTGATAAAGCTTGGAATATGTTCAAAAACATTATAAGGAACTGTCCTCACAACGATATTAGAAAATGACTTCAGATCCAATATTTTTATGCAAGATTGCTTCCATCATACAAAAGCATGGTGGATTCTTCATCAACCGACTCATTATCAACAAGAACCATTGATGACGCCTTAAAACTATTCGAAAATTCTGGTTTCCTATTTTGATTCAACCATTTATGGAAACAAATCTTAGGTCGCGTAGTTAAACCCTAGAGCCGTCCAGAATGAAGTGGAGAGAGTTTTTATCAAGATTTTCAGAGAGAAAAGAGGCAAAAACATGAAGAACGACTCCAAGAACACGAAAATTCAATTGAAGATTGATCAGGGTGATGTCGCCCTTCATCTATTTTTCTGATTTTCTTTTCTCCAACATACTAGGCTAGATTAATTCTGTACTAGAGAATGATGAACCTTGTAATATGATTTTTAATTCTTAATTTTACATTCTGACATCAAAAACATATTTTGGGATATTTGAATGATTTATCTAAACTTTTTCTCCATGATTATAGTGTACGATCATTATGTGAATTTGATGATTTATTTCATACATTCGAGAGAAGTGAAATAAATTCGACATATATACATTATCATAAGGTCCGATAGGGGATAGAAATACACCTCTATACCTTGTGTAAATATTTAAGTATTTATAAAAATTCATGCACTCTTGTACATTTGTATCCATTATAGAAATATAGTTGGGTCATATATGAGAATATATTTAACTTTACTCGAGAGAGATTGTTGAATAATTTAGAAACATTAATTTGTCAATATTGCAATCGTGTGTTAATATGTGAAACTATGATTAAAAAGATTAATAATTTAGGAACTCGTGACCATAGTACATTCATCATATATTAGAAAACACTTGCATATTTATCATTAATTCACTTATAATGTAATCAACACAAAAATTCTCATTTTTATTGTTTCGGTTAACGATAACTAGAATTAAAAATAATCAATCGTTGTGGAAACGATACTTGGACTCAAAATTCATTTTACTTCTAGTTAACGAACCGTATACTTGCGTTGATTTCAATTCGAAACATATTTTCGTAAACAACTCCTTTGATTGATACCTCTGTTCAGGTATCATTTTAATTTGTTAAAAAATTATTTTTAGAGAAATTAATATTGGTAAAAAATTATAATATTTATAAGCCATACGAAATACATTGTTAAAAGTAGCGTTTGACTCAAAACATTAACATTTTAAGAATAAAAAAAATCCCAAACAAAGGGGAAAAATCGGAGGACATCATTCTTGTCGTACCTGTCAAATGTACTAACTCTAGCAATATAAAAACATTCATGCTACTTGTACAATTTGATTGACAACTTGTTTGACAGTATGTGAGTTAATAGGTATCACTATCTATTCATTTGAAATATTTTTTTTTTAAAAAATCAATGGTAAAGATCTTTCCAACACATATATTGTCAATCAAGTTGTTGACAATAAATTGTATAACTTTCTATTTTTTTAATGTTCAAGTCGAATTTGGGAATTATTAGCATTTTCTCTCATTTTTTTTCAAAGTAAAATAATTTTTGTTCACGTTGTTTCAGTTTGGCCCAATTTTTTAAATTTATTTTTCCTCCCAACCCATTTTCAATCACACATTTTATAGGATTCACAATTTTATTAATGTTTTAGTCACATATTTCATCAATTTTTATTAAAATATACTTTCTATCTAAATCAAGTAGGGGCAATATTGTTTTCAAAATAGAAAAATTTGAAATTGTAACATGCGCATTGAATTTCATAAAAATGGTAGTGATGCATACAAATATTATTTAGCCCAAGCTCGAGCATATTGCCCGAACTCAGCCTACCTCAATTACACTAGTTCAAAGCTCGGGCTTAAGGTTGAGGTTGGGGTTATCGTAGAGGTCGCGCTTGTAGCACTTTTGTTCGGTCTCCTTGACCTTATATCATGTTTCCTATGAATGCTAATTATATTCTGACTACAACTCCTCACTTTTCCTATTTAAATACAAACTCCCAACATATTACCAATTTGACTCTAACTCAAATTATGTACTTCTAACAGCACAAACACCTTGTATAACAAAGATAAGGAGTACATGAAGTTGAATCCTTTTAGGACTCCACCTCTAACATCTATAAATACATGACAGAGCCTTATTATTCAGGTGTGTTTTACATAATATTCCAACATACAGTCTTTCGCATAAATTTTCTTTCTGACTTAAGTATCGGAGGGGCGACAGGGACAAATCTCGATACCTTTGTTTCAAGTATTGAAGATCAGTTTGTGTGGAATTCAAACATCCAGTTCGAGATCAAGCACATGCAAGTTTTTGGTAGCATTAGGTAGAAAGATTGTAAACCCTCATGTACATTACAAGTGGAGGTAGAGATAAAACTAGGGGGCGTTAAACGGATGGACCCGCTTGTGAACTCGACTCGTCCCGACTTTAACTTATTAATGACTCAAGCTCATTTAATAAGGGAAACAGGTTGAGCCGACACTATTTTATTTCATTAGCCGGTTCATAAACTCATTTTTGGGCTAAAAAAATTAATGTTGAATTTTTCAATTTGATTGATTTTTTTTTTTAAAAATAAATCAAGTCGAATCATGAGCTTGTGGACGACTCAACTCGACCCATGATGCCCACAAGTCAAATGGTTGAATCGAGTCTGCTTCATGGACATGAGCTGGGCTGGGGTTTGACTCATGTTTATACGATTCGAGCTTGTATGTCCCCAACTTAACCCATTTTCATCTCTACGATAAACATGATATTGTGTACTTTGTAAATAAATGGCTTAGCTCATATATATATATATNATGGTTGAATCGAGTCTGCTTCATGGACATGAGCTGGGCTGGGGTTTGACTCATGTTTATACGATTCGAGCTTGTATGTCCCCAACTTAACCCATTTTCATCTCTACGATAAACATGATATTGTGTACTTTGTAAATAAATGGCTTAGCTCATATATATATATATGTTTCAAAAGGTTAAGTTGAATGGAAAATTTGTCTTCATATTTAAAAAATCAAGCGAACAATACATAACTTTACATATAAGAACTACATTTCATAACTAACAAACACCATGAATATTTTTATAAATCGGGTGGTAAATAATAATAATAATATAAAATTTAATTTAATCTATATATTCACCCCACCCCCTATAAAATTTCTAGAAATTGAAAACTGAAAATTGCACCAAACCACGAAACCACCTTATCCCCACTGTAGAAAAATCTCCAGAAATTGTGGTGGCGATAGTGGTGCATTATAGGTGACCATATTTGTGACTAATTGTGTTATCTGTGACCAAATTTATTATTTGTAACCATACATGTGTTATATGTTACTATTTGTAATCAAATCTGTTTTTAGTGTGACTGTCCAATTTGTGATTATATGTGACCAAGTCACAGACCTCTGTTATTTGTGACAAATTGTTACCGAATTTATTTTTCAGTGTGACTATGTCAATCTTAACTGTGACGTATGTGATCAAGTTACAATTGATCACAATTAACATAGAATTGATCACGACCAATTATAATAAACACATACTTGATTTCAGAGGGTCATAAAAAGTCTGCACACACTGCAGACCAGCACCCCAATTTACCTGAATAATCTCCAAATGCACCACCATTACCAGCTTCAACTCAAATTTACGATCATAAATACTACTTTCAATGAATCATATTATCTTTAACAAATTTGTCTTCAGTGTGACTGTCTGTGATCAAATCGATCTAATTTATGACTATAAGTGACCAAGTTACATACAATCACAGTTAACATAGACCTGGTCACAAATAGTTACAATGAAGATAGACTTGGTCACGCCCGATTTCCGCTGTTATCGCTCCTGCACCACCACCATTCCCAACAACATCAGAACCAAAAGCGTACCACCAACACCTTCAACAAATCTCAATAACCGCCACCTAGCACCACCACACTACCATCATATGTAGATCACGCTGCTTGCAGCGGCGTGCCACCTTTGAAGCCTCTAAATGCCAGACTCCACCACCAGCATGACCACTTCAACTTCCTTTACAAACCTCAACCATTATTATGACCTAATATAATCCAAAAATGCACCAAAAATCAGGCTAAAAACTAGTAGTTGCGGACTTTTTTTAGGCGGTACCACCTTTTTCGACAATACCCATGTCGATACCACCACACCAGTCGACCATATTCATCAAGGGACATCTATTCTTGGTCTTATATCATCAAACAATACACACGATCCAAATTGACAAACCGTTTCTTCGCACCCAACTGAACACGCACATTTCAATCTCAATTTTCGACGTTGGCAGTGAGCCCCACGATCGCGAACCATCTTCTCCAGCATCCCTACACCATGTTGCATCTATTGCTATCACGAGCTTCCATCAATTTGATCAGAAGATAGAAAGGGGTGAGGTTGCAGGGATGGGTGGGTAGAGATGGTGATAAAAGAGAGAAGATAGATGCAGACCTTTGCTGGTGGAGTTGGATCTTTAAGCCCCCATTTGACACCCTTTAATTTCCCATTCTCTTTCTCATTCTCATTCTTCATTTCAACCACACANAATTGTCAATAAAATAAAAAGTAAATATATTAAAGTTAGTTCCTATTGCAGTTCTATTATCAAACATATAGATACATATAAGTACACTGAAATAATAGTAAGCCCCCGTTTGATACCCATTAATTTTTCATTCTCATTTCTATTCTCATTTTCATTCTTCATTTCAACCACATATTCTCCAAATAAAATAATATTACACACAAATCAAAATTTTTTTATCACTTTTCCACCACACATTTCTTACATCAATCACTATTCTAAAAATTATTTCTACTAAAAATGGGTTTCAAACTTGGCCTAAATATGTATTAATTAAAGTAATAGTTCTCAATTGGCACTTGATTTTTGAATTTAAAACCAATCTTCTTTTATGAAAATTGATCTTTAAATGTAGATTTCCAGGTATTTTCTCCAAAAATAAAATTTGATTTGATAAGTTGTGTCGCTTGCTTTTAAATACTTTTTGATACAAGTGTTGAGTAACATTTTCATATAATAGCGTTAATTTCCCTTTGCAATGGTTGCATCATTTCGTGAGATCATGACTTTTGCCCCTGTTTGGTGCACATTTTGAGTCCAAAAATGTATTTTTTTTGTTTGATGCGATGGGGAAAATAAGGTTGAAAAAAAAGAAAAAATTATTGATATGATGAAAAATATTATTTTATTGAAAAATGTGTTGTTGAAAATAGGGATGAAAAAAAAACTCGACACTAGTGGGGCTCCGCCCTGAACAGGGCGGGGATAACCCGCTTAATTGGGTTTTCGAGGCCGGGACGGGTAACGGGTGCCCCGCCCCACCTCGTTTAATTTTATTTTTTTCAAGAATTCAATACTTTAAATGAAAAACTTCACGAAATTTCATTAGTTCTAATAGAAAATCGCAACTAAAATTATTTGTCTAAATTTAATGAAAGGGGACAATAAAAATAAATTATCAAAAACTTAAAAAAAAATTTAAACGGGACAAGGGCCTAGGCCCTGCCTTAAATGGGTAACGAGGTGGGGATGGGGCGGGAAATTGCTTGGCGGGGGAGGTTGCCCCGCCCCGTCCCGTTGCCATCTCTAATTGAAAATGAGTAGAAAAATAAGAATAAAAAAAATAATGTAGCTAAAACATGGGTTAAAAGTTGATTTGCTACTTACAAGGCATTCGCGTTAGTAATTTAAAGAGTTAATTTTACAATATTACTCCATTTGTACATTAATTTTTACCACCTTCTTGACAGAAAAATGTGTTGGAAAAAATGTATTGAATGAAAAGACAGTTTTTTTAAACTGTCAAATGATAGAATCCCATATGACATACCGTTAAAAAAGCTGTCAAATGGAATGTACACCAAGTATGATTGATTTTTTAAAAAAAATTTCCATAAATTTTGCAAATACCCTCTTCTTAATTCCTGTCAAATAAGTTTTTTTTTTTATTCGATTTACAAATTAGAAGTCGTGTCAGTCGGTTCCTTTGTGATGATGTTGCTAAATCATTTGGAATGAAATTCGTTTTATTCTAAGGCCTCGTTTGATAGCCACGATTTTCCATTCCATTTTTCCAACTTTTGCACCTGTTTGATAGCAAAATTTTCTCCGAAAAATTCTTTCCACCTTTCCATATTTTCCAGCTTTTGGAGGAAAACTTTTTCTTGTTGTTTTGGCTGGAATTGATTTTCCAAGTTCTTAGACATTTTTTTTGGCAATTGGAAAAAAACTCTATCAACAATGGTAATTTTTTTTTCCCTTTAATGGACAATTTCTATGCAAAACAAAGCCAAACGAATGATAATCGGTATGGTAATTTTTTTGGTAATTGGAACAAATTCTAGACTCAATGGTAAAAAAAATTATCACTTTCATGACCAATTTCCATAAAAAACGAATCCAAACGGAACTAAACTTTCAACATTTTTCAGGTGAAAAATTATATCAATCAAATATAATTAATTACAATTCTCAGTAAAACAATTTTTAGGCAATTCAATTCTCTGTAAAACATTTTCTTTTCACTCATTTTCCACATTTGCAATCAAACGGACTCTAAAAGTGATTACTAAAAAACCTTCAAAGCTAGAAGAGGAAATTTTTTTCTTGAGGATCAACTGAGATTATCTCTTTAATTGCTTCTTCAAATTTATTGTAAGTTGAATTAACTGCGTTTATAATGCAATTTCTTTTGTATGATTGTTTTGCTAGATGAATAAATATTGCAATACACCTTCTTGGTGTAGCATGAACTACATTATCTGTCTCTGAACTCAACAAATGAAAATAACAAATTCTATCCCAAATGAATTGTGCATGTTTGACTTCAATTAAAAGTTATTTTGTAATTAAAAATAAATTTTATGAAACAAATTACTAAAAAGTAAATTTAATGAGGAGATATTTGAGTCTCCTTATAATGTTAAGAATGTATTTTGAAATAGTAAATTTTAATGCACAATGCATGGTTAGAAAATAAGATTTTTTTTTTTTTTTTTGAGTTGGTATGAAATATTATTTTATTAAAAATGAAAAATATATTTTAAAAGGAATGGAAATTGGGGAGTTAATTGTTTGAACGGTCACCGAACTTTACAAATTGTCACGTTTTACTAACTGAACTTTATTTTGCACCCGATCACTAACTGAACTTACGGACGTTGCTCTACATCACTCATCTTGCTCATTCCGTTAATTGCCTTCGCCTACGTGGCAGACGATTATCTGACCTGGCCGTTAATTCACTTCCAAATGGCAGCCAAGTCCCACGTCACCGAACTAAACAAGCCAAAACACGTCTTTCATAAATTGTTTAAAACGTAAATCAAATGAAAAACTTGTGGAACCCTAACCCCAAATTCTCGAAGACACTCCCAAATTGGATCAACCCTAGCGACTACAGATTCGCATAGAAATTGAAGGCGATTTGGGCGATTATCGAACTAGGCGATTCTTGAAACCTGGCAGCCAAGGCGATTGAAGGCGATTTAGGCGATTGAACACAAAATTTGGGAAATTGAAGGCGATTTAGGCGATTTGGGCGATTTTCGAAAGCTGGCAGTATGGAGAGAAGAAATGGAGGTAATGCATACATATTCTCACCTCTGTAAGTCGATAATTTGATTGATGTGTGTATGTTTTCTTCGAACTAGAAGTGCCCGAAATGAAATGAATAGAATTATTGTCTGGGCAAAACATTGGTTGTGGCGTGCTGTGCGTACATAATATCACCTCTGTAATTGTCTAATTTCATTGATGTTAAACTATTCACTACTTAAAATTATTAGAATTCTTCGACCCTTGTTTATTTTCTGTTCATCTTTCTCGTTTTCTATTTAGCTGTCTGTGCAAATTTTAAGATCAATGAAAGTAGATCATGATATAAATGTTGTTAAAATTGTTGAAAGTGATCCCACCAACCCACTACTCATCTTGTCATTTTCTGATTTAGTTTTTTACATTATTTCATTTCCGCATTCCCAGTTTGCAGAAGGCTTGAATAATGTATCCTGTTTATGTTGGCTTTTCACGGTTGATTGCAGTTGATTGGAAAACCAAATGATATGCATTTGAAATGAGAATGCAGTTGATTGGAAAACCAAATGATATGCATTTGAAATGAGAATGTAGTTGATTGGAAAACCAAATGATATGCATTTGAAATAAGAATGCAGTTGATTGGAAAACCAAATGATATGCATTTGAAATGAGAATGCAGTTGCTTGGAAGCATTTGAAATGCTCTGTATTTGAAGTGCTATGTAGTGTAGTTGCTTGGAAGTATTTGATTTACTGTGTAGGGTAGTTGCTTGAAAGCATTTGAAATGCTCTGCAGTGTAGTTGATTGGAAGCAATAGAATTAGTTGAATTTATGTGTTCTGATTAATTGATTGATAACCATTTGAGAATGAAAATGCACCTGATTTCTATGGAGTTCCAACTGAGCATGCATTCTGATTCTTACAATTGAGCATGATCCCCTTTTAGTTTTACATCCTGATTCTTATGTCTGCATTCTGACCTTCTGTTTTTGTGTTGTAGGAAAGAATAAGGGCATTTGCCACAGTTGCAGACAACCGGGGCACCAATTGTGGACATGCCCAAAGAAGCAAAAATGTCCAGAGTGTCACGATGGTATCATGAAATGGA